>LKTO01000067.1:0-147520 GCA_001399465.1 Hymenoscyphus scutula
CCCCTCCTCCCCCACCTAACTCCCCCCACAAACCTTCTCCAACCTCCCCAAGCCCTCCAGAACCAGCTCAGGCAACCTCGCATTCGCCAACCTGCCATACCGCAAATCACTCATGCCCCCAACAATCCCCCGAATCTCCTCCAACAATCTCTCCGCCTCCTCATCTAGTCTCGTTATCTCGTCTTCTACTACTGTCGTGGCTTCTTCGAGGGCGGGGATGACGCTTTGTAAGGTGTGTGGTTTGTAGGATTGGAGGTTTGAGGTTGAAGGGAATAGCTGTAGCGATTGGAGGGTTAGTTTGTAGGTATTTCTAAATTGAAAGGGCAACACTGAGAACAGAGGGGGGATGTCAATAGACTAGGGTAAAGAAAAAAAAAGAAAAAGGCAATAAATACACTCTCCTCAACCCCCACCTCCTCATCCTGCACCTCCTGCTCATCCCTCGTCCTGGATCGCGATATGATTCTCCGTTGCGTAGTTCCGCGTTTTACCTCTGCGGCGACGGAATGGGCGACGGCGTCGACGACTAGGGCGCGTTGGTGTTGGAGGTCGCGGTAGAGAGCGCGAATCTGTGGGGAGGATTGTTGGGAGGGCGGGAAGAGGTGCGTGAAGGCTTTTAGGGTTGTTATTGTGGGGAGGGGGGAGGGGGTTAGGAGGTAGGTTGTTAGGATTTTTGATTCTGTTGGGGGCATGGTTGTTGGTGGTTTTGAGATGTGTTGTTGAGGGAGAGTTTTGGTGGGTGGTGGTGGTTTGTACGAGTAAGTACCTATGGTCCTTAGGTACGCAAGTGGATTGTTCCCAGGTTTCTGAACTTCAAATACCTGTGCAGTAGAAGTAGGACAAGCTGGTTTTGAATTACTAGGTGAGAGAATGTTACTAGTTGCTATGTTTAAAATATACTTGAGCACAGAATTGTTTCTTTCATTTTTGGTAACGGGAACCTGGATGGTGTTATTCTCAATGGATTCAAGTCGCGTCCACACGCGCTTTCTGCAGCCACTCTGGCAGCCATAAGTGATAAGGGAAAAAGCGGCAGGCAATTTGCTGCTCACACCTCCGTTCTCTGCATAGTTTCAGAAATTACATAGTGAATACATTTGTTTAGTGAATAGGGAAACTCTGTGTCTATTCACTTCCTTACTTTGGACAAAAATGACAGATTTGTTAAACTGTGAATAGCTTCTTGAATTATTACTGAGTGCAGACAACTAACTGATACTCAACGCTGCTTTTCCGAATCAGCAATCGGAACCAACAAGGACCAGGGTAAGACGACAATTTGTGGAACCGACAAATATCTCAAAGGGAGATCTCCTGCAACATCATCATCACCCAGACCCTTCATAAACAACAACATTCTGGCTACATTCATAATTTCATTTTTTCACGTTCCAAAAAAAGCGCATTTCACCACCCGCTTGCTGGATTAGCTGTCGGCTCACAATAATGGCTCCTTCAAAAGCATCTGAACCGGCGGCCCCGTTCGCAAAGGATGAGAAGATACTCTGCTTCCATGGACCAGTCCTGTATGAGGCAAAGATATTGGACTTGAGACATGTGAATAGCGCATGGCAGTTCAAGATTCATTACAAGGGGTGGAAGAATACTGTGAGTGAAGTTTTCCATGATATCTTTTTCTTGTATAGAGCTGGGCGCCCAAGTGAGGTGAGGTAGTAAAGGCATGTGACGATTGGCCTTGGGTTGGGGAATCGTGCCTTCCAAAGTTTCAAGTCCAAGGTCGCCGCAACTGGGACTGGAAGTGGACTGCAGTCCATCGTTCGTTAGCCGACGTAGCTCCTCTCAAACGCCCCCCCTTTTTTGCTGGATAGATACTCTACCTACCCAGCACTTCTAAACTCCTCCACCCATCAAAATGCCACCCAAGCGTTCGATCTCGAAGATGGAAAAGATTCCCAAGGCGAAGAAGCCAAAGAAGGCTTTGAAGGACGTTACTAACGAGGTGTCTGGCAAACAGTGGGATGATTGGGTTCCCAGCGATCGAGTGAGAAAGCTCACCGAGGAGAACAAGGAGATCGCAGCCCAGCTTCATCACCAAATGAAGCAGCAGCATCCTGGGTCCAAGTCCTTCAGCAAAGGAAGTAAAGGAAAACCTAATGGCTCGGATTTTAGCTCAGCTCGTGGAAGTGAAGAGCGTCACACCTCGGTTGCTGCTCCTGGTGGACGTGGGGGAGCGAGAAGACATCGCGATTATGATCTGGAAAATGTGAGTCCCCCCTTATCTCCTACTGTCGTTCTAAGCCTTCTCTCTCTCTGTCATCTCTGTTGTGGTGTGTCGTCATATATATCTCTTCTCTCGACACCGGCACTGCTGGTGGGAAATGTTTTTGTGTTGGCGGCTCCGCCAGCCAGACTAGTCCGTGGTCGACCTCAACTTTCATTTCTCTTCTTCTTCCCACCACCACCACCAGATGAGAAAACCCTCTCATCGGCCTCCATTGCCGACGGAGACGGGAATTGGTGTACCGCCGCATCAAAACATCAATTGCCCTTTTGCTTTTGGAATTCACCCAGAGCATGTCGCGAAACGCACGCTCCTCCCGCCGCGGAGCAGCAGCCAAGTATGAGGATGAACTTGTCGAGCCTTCCCGGATCACCAAGACCAGACTCAAATTGAAAAAGCACACCGTAAGCCTGCCCTGTCTCCCTTGCCATCCAATCATCAATCATACTCAACATCAATCCAGCGTACCCCCTCCTCGGACTCAGGGTCTTCTTCTTCCCAGTCGCAATCCCCAGAAGAGTCGTGTGCCCAAGCTATCACCCCTCCAGAGGTCAGCACTGAGGTCAACACTGCTGCAGCTGCTACCCGAGCTACCAGGAGAAACCCAAGTAATCCAAGCTGGAGTGAACCAGGCAGCGACGATTGGGACATTCAACGAGTTCTTGAGTGTGATGACTTCATCGTCCCCGATCCTCTTCTCAAGCGACCGGCCAAGAATCACAGCTACATCTTCAACGGAAACCTAAAGGATAAGAACAAATACGCAAACCGTGCCCTTGCTGAGAGAAACATGGCATCACGACGACCACGCGACCAAGGCGAGCCGCAATACGTCAAACCTCATCCCAAACTTGAGGCGCATAGAAAGCGTGGAACTCTCACCCCCATGTTGCAACTTTACTATGGTGGGCTTCCGGCTGAAGTGAACCTTCCTCTTGCCGGTATTCCTCGAGATGAAGCTTTGGCAGTGGCAAAGTTGCCCGACAAAGCCAAGCCAGATCATACCAAGTCTAAGAGCGTCATCAAGGATTCAGACAATGTTCTGTTTCCCAACTTGGTCAAGCCGAAGCCAGCTCCAGAGCCAGAGCCATCCCCCGATCTTGACCCAGCAGCAGAGACAGACAGAGAGAAGCAATATGAGAATGTTGTTTCACGTTTCACACGTGCAACTGCCAATATGGGAAATCTAACTGTGAACCAGGAGGAAACTTTCCACTCTCGACCATCCATTAAGCTCGTCATTCCAGACCACATCAAGGCTATCTTGGTCGATGATTGGGAGAACGTTACCAAGAACTCACAACTTGTTCCACTTCCAAGTGCTCAGCCCGTCACCTCCATTCTTGCCGACTATTACGAGTACGAGAAGCCAAAGCGTCAGCCTGGTAGCCCACAAGCAGACATTTTAGAGGAAGTTGTTTCTGGCCTGAAGGAGTATTTTGAGAAGTGCCTTGGTCGTCTTTTGCTCTACAGGTAAGCTACCTCACTTCTGGTTTACAGATCACGATTGCTAACATATGATAGATTTGAACGCCATCAATACACCGAGGTCCGCGAGGCTTGGGAGAAGAAGGACGGTGAACTTTTTGGCAAAGGCGTTGCTGAAACCTATGGAGCAGAGCACTTGTGTCGTCTCTTAGGTATGCCATTCTTCTATCTTGATAATATCATATGCTGACCTAAATATAGTCACCTTACCTGAATTGATCGCCCAAACCAACATGGATAATCAATCTGTTAACCGCCTTCGCGAGGAGCTCACCAAGTTGACCAACTGGTTGGGACGTAATGCCGAGAAGTACTTTGTCAAGGAATATGAGACTCCAAGCGCCGAGTACGTCGAGAAGGCACGAAGTGTTTGAGTAGCTAAATAGGTATTTCTTCCTGGCGAATGGCGTCAATGGTGTCTTCCCCTTGCTTTGGGCTTTGCATGGAACGTTAAAATGCCTTTCTCTTTTTTTTCCTTTCAAAGAAACTGTTTGTAATCAAGCTTCGTTGTGTCGACGGATCAACCCACACGAGTTGAAGCTGGGATAAGACGGTTGGAGAGATGAGGAGATGTTGTATGATAAATCACATTCATTTGCAATCAATAGCAATTGCTAATATTTGTCTGTCTATCGAATACTAACAGTGATTCCTGATGTCGTTGTCTTGTAGAAACTATTTATCCACGGTCTCAAGTAGGAACATCAGGAAACTCCATGCCATTCCCCTTCCCCTCAATCCACCCCTCCTCCTTGATCCACTCGTCCCACTCGGCATTCATCCTCTAGTGATAACGAACCCTTTCGAGAATCTTCTCCGGGGTCAGACGCGCTCGCGTATCCTCAATTTTCAGACACATCATAGCCAGGATCCATACCTCCACGATCCATACCTCCACGATCCATCTGTCCAGCTGGTCCTGGTCGACGTCGTCGAAGTCGGAGCCCAAGAGATGTTCGGCCTCAGCGCGGTTGCTGGTGTTCATGTAGTAGGGGTGAAGGGTATTGGGGTATTCGTCGTACCAGAGATCTGGGTCTGGGGAGCAGCCGCCCATGGCGTTTTGCATGATTTTTTGGATTGTGGTGGAGAGTTTGGAGAAGGGGGGTATGATGGTTGGGTTTGGGGGATGATGTTGTGGTGGGTGGGTTTGTTGAATTGTGAGTTTGGAAAGGTGAGTGATCAAGTTCTTTGGGGGTTTTCTGGATTGGGAGGTGGAAACTGGGCTTTGTATTTTGGGAAGTGTACAGTACAGTGACTCAATCCTTTCAGTGTGTTCTGAGACCAGTGGTTCATGGTGTTGTACATTCTTTCTTTGAGATTTTGAGATATCCTTTCTCTTGTGATGTTTCTACATGTTTTACAACACTCTACACTCCTAAACGCCGTGTTTTCCCCATACATGAAAGGAGGTATCGAACAAAAAGCGAATTCGAGAAATGGAATGTCTCGATTTCCCCCTCCCCCTTTCGCCCCAGATATAAAGGGTCGCAGAGCCCAAACTCGTCCCATTTCCATAGCCGGTCCCTTCTCTCCAGCTTCCATCACCCTAATCGTAACAATTACCAATCAATTCCTCCCTCCTCCCCCTTCAACGAGGCGCTGCCCTCTCCAAATAAAACCCAGGTTCCGGTCTTCGTTCTGCCTTCACCTCGTCCTTGGTCAACGGCTTATCCACCTCCTCCACGGAAACCAATTCCTTGACTCTCATGATCTGACCGGCGACTTCGGGGGTGACGGGGTAGAAGACGGTGGTCATTCGATGGCGGAGACCCAGGGCTTTGAGGACGCCTTGGGTTCGTTTGGGCATGCCGATGCCGGATCTTTGGAGGGTTATGCGGAAGTAGGACATTTTTGGCTGGGTAGTTAGTAATTGACTGACCATAAGGAATAAAAGGGGGATTTTGGTACCTTGATTATGGGGTTTGCCTTTTTGGTTTGTCCGTGAATGAAGCTTGTGAGGTGTTGGATGTCAATCGCAAGAAAATGTTCGGAGCCGATTCCGAGGCGCTAGAACCCCGGATTTCAAGCTCGCCTCCCTGCTCACGAACCTCAACCCTCCAAGCATGGCATAACTCCACGAAAGTCCCCCTCGAGAGAAGAACCCTAATCGAAAACCGACCATGGAGACCTCCTCCACAGTCAAGCTCGCAGAGCTCCTCCGTCACCCCGACGACCTGGACAAGATCCCCGCCATGAAACTCGAATACACGCGCAAGAAAGCGGCCGTCGACTCGCAACTACGCAGCAGTCTCAAGGAACAGCTAGAAATCACACAATCCGGCATGGCAGGCATCACCGAGGGCCAACGAACGGTGCAGCTCATCAAGGAAGAGATGATGAAGATCGACAAGCTCTGCGCCGAAGCGCAGAACATGATCCGCGACTTCCCCAACATCAACCTGGTCTCGCAGACGCACCGCAACTTCAGCGCCGTCGAGCAGATGCGCCGGAATCTGGAGAGCTTCAATGATCGAGTGACGCAGGTTGAGATGATGCTGCGGGAGGACGACGAGGATGTGGAGAACATGCCGAATTTACTGGTGGTGCATTATGAGTTGACGCAGTTGAGGAATATTAGGGATGATGCGATGGAGCAGATTCAGAGGGCGGATGACGCGAGTCTGCAGACTACTTTGGAAGATTACTTTTCTCGACTGGATGAGACGGTGGAGTGGTTTGACGAGCATATTGGGACGATTGCGTTGAATCTCATCAGTGTGCTCATTAATGGGAATAACGGGCTGGTGGTACGGTTGGCCGTGATTATTGAGGCCGAGGAGAGGAGTGATAAGAGGGTGAAAGCGCTACAGGAGGCGTTAAAGGATCATAAGGAGATGGCGGCCCGATTTCAGAGTATTACGGATGGAGCAAAGAATGTGAGAGGATATAAGGAGAAATTCCTACAAGCTATTCAGATTCACGCCGAGGAGCAGATTATGGAGACGAAGCAGGCATTCTTAGAAGATCCGGCGAAGTTGGACAAGCAGTTGAAATGGTATTTCAACGATCTGAATGCTGTCAAGCAAGGAATGGTCCCGCTAATGCCAAAGAAGTGGAGGATATTTCAGACATATGCCAAGATATATCATCAGCTCATGCACGATTTCCTTATTGGCATGATTGATGATCCAGAAACGAATTCCTCGAATATGCTTTCCATTCTAAACTGGCCAGAAAAATACTATACAAAAATGGCCAAGCTAGGCTTTGGGACGGAAGAATTAGAGCCACATGTTATAGATAAACGAGAAGGAGAGCTTGTCAAGGAGTTCCGACAACTCGTCATCCGATATCTCGATCAATGGCTGGACCGAATCTTCAAAACCGAAAAGAAGGATTTTGCCGAACGAAATGTCGATGGTTCGAATTTGGATGCAGACGAATATGGATACTTCCGGACGAAGAATTTGGTTGACATGTGGCGAATGTTACGAGAGCAAATCGATGCCGCCAGCAATTCTCAAAGACTGGATGTTGCAGAGGGTGTTATTGATGCTATGATTCTTCGGCTGAAGACTCGCCAGCGGGACTGGCAGAAGATGCTCGATGACGAGGCAGATAAGTATGTCGGCGTTAACCCCGAACTGGAAGGGTTCCAAGCACTTCAAGATTGGCTTGTCGCGACAGCAAATGATCAAATCGCTTGTATAGACGACAACGAAGACGAAGGACGATTCGCCTACCTAACAAGTTTCCGCCAAAAGTACGAACCCGTCGTCTCACCCCAATACCTAGAAACAACAGACGAACAAATCGACGCTCTCCGAGATGGCTACGTAGATCTCAGCACTCACTGCATCGCTCGCTTCGCTCAACTAATATTCGCCGTCGACTTCCGAACCGTAATGCCTGACTTCTTCACACCTAAATGGTACGCCGCCACCGCTATGAAACAAATGGTCGTCACATTCGACGAGTACATCGGCGACTACAAATCCGTCCTCCACCACTCCCTCCTCGACATCTTCATCGAAGAGCTGGCCGACGAACTCCTCATCCGGTACCTATCCTCGGTCAAAAACAAGGGGGCGAAATTCAAGCGACAAGACCCGTACAAGGAGAAAATCTTCAACGACGTCTCCACGGCCTTTGACTTCTTCGACAACAACCAATACCTCTCCCCCGAGGCGGTGGACACGATCAAAGACAAATGGCGCGTCACGGAGCCGTTCATGCAACTGCTCGAGGAGGATAAGAGTGTGATCCCCGAGGTCTTTGCCGGGTTCAAGATGGATTATTGGGATCTGCAGTTGAGTTGGGTCGAGGCCGTTCTGAGGTGTCGGGATGATTTTGATCGGGGCCTTTTGAATGCTGTGAAGGCCAAGGCGGCGCAGATTGATGTTGAGAGGGGGATGGAGACTATTATGAGTAAGGTGAAATAGGGGGATGGTATGATGGTTTTGGGGGGAGGGAGAGATGGATGGCTTGTGTATATATTACCCTTTTGAGCGAGGCGTTTTGGGTGTTAATTCTTGGAGGTGGGCTACATGGTCTTTGGGTGGGTTGGGAAATTACTTGGTGTGCGAATGATCTTGGATGTAGGAATATGAATAATTATACTTATCTCGTTCTAACAGGTGATGTTTATCTCGCCTCTATCATGGCCACGAACAATATTTGATCTTCTCGGCCGTTCCCTCGGTCTCCTTCCATATTTTCCCCCTTACATTGAGGGATTGAGATCAAAAGGAAAGTAAAGTATGGTTACATCAAAACAAACTTTGCCACGAGAGCCATGGACTCTTCATTCAGCTTTCATCGATTAATAGGTTTCTGATACTAAGTTACACATGAATTTCGGAGCTTGCTTGTGATTTAGTTACTGGTAACCCATGACTGACTCCCAGCTTACTTCCAGCTTACTCGCAGCTTACTCTCAGTTTGATCGGCAGCTTACTCCCGTAATAGTATTTTCTTCAGATACTTCAATTCCGAGAACACAATTGAAGGATAGTAAATCTGATGAACCCGGCCACACTACTACAAGTTACTGTGATCAAATTACTATGATCTGCTAAGCTATTTGGAAAAGCTTAATTATTTTTTGGAATCACGCTCAGATGTACACAGAATAATGCAAAGTAAATTTAGAGCTCGCCCAAATATAGCTAGCTATACGGTTTTATTACTCGCGTGCTGCTTAGTTCCTTCCGTTCTTCAGAAATGGATGTACTGACATTAGAAAGTCCTCGGGTACACTCACTCCTTTTATCACAGCTTACCTCAGAGGAAAACTTGCAGAACCAGTGGGATACTTGAAACCATAACCATGAAGTTTTGATTAAATCTAAGCAATAATGCTAGCTAACGAGTAAAGTCTTCCACACTTTAACACCCAGCGCAGCGCGTCATGGCCCATTCATGTTTTTGTTAAGCGAATCATCTCTAGTCAAGCCATCTCGCTTGTCCATTCTCCTTACCCATAACTAAACTTGGCCCAGAATATTTGAGATATCCTCAATGTGTGGTGCAGAGGTGCTAGTAGCTGGTTGCTGGACGTTCGAAATTCCACCCCGATAGCCAAAATAGGATGTTGATATATGCTAAAATGTGTATGCGGCCGTTGAAGGAGTGGCTGGGGCCCACGCTTTGGGTCTCTCCTCCGCCGTAGGATGTTGTAGTGTGGGGATAGATCAATCGAGCTTCAACCCCGCCAGCTTGTCCTGAAGCAAGCGTTCCAAAGCCCCCTCGTCATTACAAAAGTGCGCAATATTCAGAGCCTTCGAAGCCCAATTCTTGCACTCTTCATCCTGTTCGTTGCAGTACAAGTCCACGGCATGGTTGAACGCTCGGCTGGCAATCCAATCGAGTTCTTCGGTGGGGTATGGTTGTTCCGTCTAATTTCCAAGTCAGCAATAAGTTCTAACATTGGATTTAGTACGGTGGTACCTGATGGGCCTCTGCTGCCTGAGCAGCTATTTGGTCGAGGAGCTCCTCCGCGACTTCGGTGTTATCCGATTGTGCGATTTGAAAGAGACAGCGCATGTATTTTGCCAAAGCCATGACATCCATTGTCTCTAGGCCCCAGGCTTCATTGAGGATTTTCTTGAGGTTGAAGACTAGGACTGCGGAATGTAAGCTAAATTTTGATTCGCTTGGATCAAGTCAATTTACCTCGTGTTGGGATCTGAATGCGGGAGTCGTCTTGTAAACATAACAAACAATCTGCCATCAAATGATAAGCACGAGAGTTCTTGCATATATTCGCATTTAGGATCGTCTCGCTAAGATCATCCCAAGCCTTCAGATGGCATGCTGCTTCAAAGTCAAAAGCCAACAGGACAGCTAACTTTTGTAACAAGTCTTCAGTCTGGACTTCCTCCATTGCCTCGGATTTCTCGTTGTATAATATATCGAAGCTTCTGACATGCTTTCTTAGATCAAGGTAATTCTGAAGCTGTACCTCAATGTTATCTTCTCCTCTGGCGAGTGATACAAGTGCAGCCGCTGCAGAAAACTCGCAGAACATCTTTCGCAGAGGTAAGTCTTCTGAGGTCTCGCCAATGTCAGAGGGATACTGCTCAATAAATTCTATGCAGCATCTTAACATCCGCAAAGAGTTGAATGGAGTCCAAATAGATATGTTCTTGATGGCCGCATTGTATGAATTTTTAGAAAACCAATCGAGCTCGTCGACAGTCCATAATGGCTCAGACCCTGCGGCAGATTTACCAGACTTGCGCATTGCTGTGACAGCTACCCTATAATTAGTGGAGTCCTCCAATGAAGCGCCAATAAACTTACCGCCTTCAAAAAGCTTACACAACTTCTCGATGAGCGCTTCAACCTCGACATGATTCGGCGGTTTTTGCTGCGAAGTTTCGTACAGCAACGTAGATGTAATACCGATTGTAACACGAACTAATGAAGGTAAGTGAACAGGCGTTGGAGAACCATGGCTATATTTCTCTAGCACAAGCTGCAGAGCTGCCAATGTCTGCACTTTGTTTTGTCCCTCCATGGAATATAGACAACAGGCATATAGAAGCGTCGGATCGGCCGAAGATGAGTTGATGACTTGGAGACTTTCTGCTGCTACTTCGGGTAGGTTGCATTGAATGGCAATTTTGTACATCAGAAATCTCGTCATCGGTTGGTTCTTTGCTATATCGGACATAGATGCGAAGATATCCAGCGCTTTGTTTGCATCTTGTCGTTCGAAAGCGCATAGAAGAAGTTTTCTGTAGGAGAATTAGCTCTTAAGTCTCGTGGGCGTCCTGGCAACGGACCTCGATATCCGAGCCACGTTGAGCTCCCCGGCCTTCTCAAATACACGATGCAGAGCCAGACGGCACCACCTTTCAGCCAATTCATATTTGGCTTGGATGTGGTTCGATTCGATCGACTTCCAGAGTAACTGGATACATTAGCTGATGCACCTGTGTTTCGAAAGAAGGGAGGTTACAGTATGTGCTGCTAAAGTTGCTCCTGCGTTAATGGGATTCTTGAAATTCTCCATAATAGAATCAAGAAAACTTTCAAGTCCAGACAACGCCTCCAGAGTCTGCTCCTGTGCCACCGCAATCCACAAACGCGTGATAATTATTTTCTCGACCAACTCCTCGCGGCCATCATTCGCTATACGCAATCGGAATAAGTCGTCTATCGATTTGCAAGCTAACTCCGGAATTTTGTCATTCAACTTGCGGATATGAAACATAACGAGCTTGAAATTTTGCTCATTCAGAACGGCAGAGCGGATGATCCTGCCAAGGATTTCGCTGTAAGAAACATGGTCAAAAGCTGTCGTGTTCGCTGCAAGGACCTCAAGCCTAAGTAACAACACAACCAGTTTATCACCAAGCTCATGAGCGAGGACTTGGACGAGGGTCTGGGCTTTCTCCAACGCGGGTTCGTGTTTTAATTTCAGGTGGGCTTTCACGCACGACTGAATGATCGATATTCGTAATTCGCTGGCGTCCATGCTCAGCTTGTCCAGTTCTTGATCGGCCAGCACTTCCAAGGCCCGTTCCAGCCACTTTGTAGCGATATCATACTGTTTACTTGCCAAAAGGCTCTTTCCCAGCTCAAAAAGAACATCTGCGAGGCTCTCTGCTGTGTTGGGGTCAAAGACGCGCTTGGAGTTTCGGGCATTCGTGTACATGTGTTCCACGATATCGAACTGTTTTTGATGCCACGCCTTTGATGCAGGTCAGAAATGTTGGCACAAAACAAAGCCGAGACTACTTACCAATGCCGTACGAAGGACGAAATATTCCGAACATAATCGCTGGCGGTCCTCTTCGTGTTCTGCAATCAGCTCCGGCTGACTTGCTTTCAGCAGACTTTCGTACTTGGCAAGTTTCTCCAAGAGTTTAGCTGCAAGATCAACTTCCTTTTGTACTATCCAGAGTCAGCAAGTACAATGATGAGGGTTGGTTCGCTCTACCGAAGCAATTTTTGGTAGCTTTGACCCCAATCTTCATCAGCCTTAGGAGATTTGCAGGAGCAGCCTTTCCATGTTCATGTGCGCAGGCCAGGAGCAAGAAGGCGTAGACGCGTGTTATTTCCAGTATGACGGGGTATTCATGTGGCGTCTCGGGATCAATTTCGCGGCGGAGTCTCGTGCAAAGATTCCACAGCCCTGTCCCCGCACCGTCTATCTCCTCACAGTTCGATGCTGCAGCTGTGCCCAAAGTGTTAGGAAAGGAGGAGATTGCTTTCTCGATGTCGTGCAGAAGCGTGCCGGGGGACCTCGCGGACATTGCTGCGGGAAGTTGATGTTGTATATCGAGAGCAAAGGCTTGGTCCAACAATAAGTAAATGCTGCGCAATCATGCTTGAGGACGGATACTTGCAGATAAGTGCCTTAACACGCTTCTCTTTCCCTGGACGGTCTGATGGACCTGGTGCCATTGCGTGTGGTGTATGGTATGGTTTGATATGGGCATGCGTCTGGGAGCAACAGTGCCCAATTTCGGAAGTACAAGATGCGTCTCAGAATCTGCCCGGTCCAGGAAAGCTTCCCCAGACAAGAGAAGCGGCGCGCGTAGCGACGACAGGAAGGAGACGGAGTACGAGAAGACGTTTCTGTCTGTATAACAGATGCTGAGGGGACGTAGAGGCTTGGGATGATCGTCAGGCCTCTGCTCTCCTCGACCAGGTGGGATAGATAGTAGATATAATAAATCGCGTTAGAGAGATGGGATGCCGTTGAGCTGCAGCTCCTTGGCCAGCAGAGCAGGCAGGTGATGGATCGCGCTTCGAAAAGGCAGACAAACATATGGATTTTAAGAAAATAGGGTAGGTCGCGCGGTGATGTTCCTTTTGCTTTACTTGAGAAGGGAGAGAGCCCTCAAATGAATTGATAGTTACCATACCACTCCACTTCCCGCCAGTGCCAAGACTTTCTTTTCTCCCTTCAGGTTTCCCTCCCAAATGCTCCCCGCCAGGTTGCTTCCAGTAAACAACCCTTGAATGCTGCTACAGCTAAATTATTTACTTCTTAACCCTATTATCTACTTTGAAAACGCCACATGGTTTAATGCTTTACCGGTTCCTGTGGCAAGAAATTGCCAATGATCAGAGAGGGTCTGACACTTGTTAGCACATGAAGCCCAGACTGTAGCATTCTAGAAACCTACATTTTATGATCATCTCTTCTCACCGTAAATGAAAAACAGCACTTGATTGTTGGGTCTTTGGACTTGTCATCTGGATTTTTGAGGGCGCAAAATGTCAAAAGAGACTCCTGCTGTGTCTGAAATGCAATGGCTCCAAATTTCTCCCAATACAGTACAAGGGATTCTTCGGTGAGAATCTCATGCAATGCAATTTTGCCCTATATCGTCAGCTGTTAGCATGGTTATCTCTCATCCACGAATGGAGGTCCTTACATCTCTCAGCTTTTCTATAGGCACATGAATGAGCTCGGCCATTTCCTTATTACCCCTGAATATCTCGCCTGTTCTCCGCCAACAGCATGCGGGAATAGCCATACTCGCAAAAACCCGGTCATATTCCATGAGACTTCGTTCGAACCACATTTCCACATAAATGAGCTCAATGTCTGTCAAAGCCTGCACCTTTTCGCGGAATTTTGGTCTAAATTGTTCCAATTGCCTCAAAATCTTCTGCTTCGAAGCAGCGTGAAGATGCCCGTCCAAATACATTAATAGTTTGGCATACCCTTTCACATAATTGAAAGGTTTCAACATACCAGCATCATACTTTGCCCGTAGAAGACGCTGCATTCTTTCTTCGGGTGCATCGTTACCGCTCGGATCCGCTGCCTGAAGATAATATTCTCTTGCTTTATCCGTCGGTACCACGCTCGCTGGTCTCGCGATCAATCCTTGTGAAGTCGGAGGCGCTAAACTCGTAGGTTGCTGCTGTGCATTGCTCGTGCTGTTCAATCCTCCAGGCAACATGGCGCCCGGTTGATCGCTGAAGAAGTTTGATGGATCCTCGGGAAGTAAGGCTCCGTCTTCGAGAAGGCTGTTGTTCAAAAAATCGCTGAGAAGATTGTACTCTGTTGTGACCTCGGGGGCATTGAACATATAAGAAGGGTGGTAGTTATGCATATCTTGGAATTGGTTTTGTGACCCAAGCCAGTCGTTTTGATACCCGATAACTGTGTACTCCCATTAATCATTGCCCACTTGGTTTGGGCTGGCATTGATGACTTACACTGATTGCCACTATTGCTGAGAGCATTTGCTTGGATCCCCGAGACAGGTGACGGTTGAACGAGCTGTAAAGGAGAAGCTTGGGAGAGGGCCGCAGTCCCAATGGCGAGGGAAGATTCTAATGGCGCTGGTTGTTCTTGCGGTTGAGACTGCTCGACTGGAGGATTGCTCATGCCACCGTCAGTTTTAAGTTGATCCGCCGCCGCGTCATCGTCCTCGAGGGTGGAGGTGTTATGTTGTTTCTTCGTTTTCTTCGTGGCTGTTTCCGGTTCGCGGGGTTCATCATGGCAGAGATGCCCAATATTTCGCTTTATACAGCGCGCACATGGGCGTTCCTGTGCGACAGAACAAAGTTAGTCATAGAACACTGGGTATCACGGGTGGCTACATTTATTGGAAAAGAGGTCGTACCAAGTCGCAAGTCATATGCTGGTCAGGTCCCAGATCAAATTAGCTTCTGCCAAACAACTTTGCGCATAGGTGCAGCAACCAATGCTCCCTCTGGTATTTCGACCCAATGCATAACTTACAGATCGCCGACAATAGACACAAGCTGCAGGAACATGACCCAAGATCAGCAAATGTTTCAGACAGAAGCAGAAGCAGAAGCAGAAGGGGAGCAAGAGGTTGTGTTGTGTACCGTACCGTGGTTCACCTTCCTTCTCCGTTTGGCAGCACTCTTGGGCGTTGCTGCCGCAGAGGAGGCCGTCGGCGAAGGTGCCGCCTGCTTCGTCTCCAGCCCATTATTACCTGCGCCATTCTGTTCCATGACATCGAATTGAGTCCCTCAGGTATGTTTGGTCCATCGGGTAGCGACGTTTGCGCGCTGCCTGTCGACCAAGAAGAACTTGCGCTGCCTCGTCCTTGTCTCCGCCTCGTCCCTCCCAATCCCTCGTCTTGCGCTGACGTCTTTTCGCGATTCACCTATGGATTTATTCCGTTCGGGAAAACGTTGAGGTACAACCCGAGTCCTGTAGATCGCCTGTGTGCCGATAGCTTCGTCGACTCGCTTTGCGCGCTGGTTCTTCCTATTCCGATGTCGAGGTTGACATTCTCGAGGTTCAATGGAAGTCTCGACGAGGGTGTTCTGCGGGCTCTGCGGGGAGACGGGCGGGACTTAGTTCACTAGCCGGGAAACATTTTTACATCTGCCCTGCTCAGGGTAGGGTCATCATCTCACACCAGCTAGCAGGTACATATGCATTGGGCTCAAAGAGGGAATTCATCATGTGACAATGTTGGGGAATCTTTACGAGAAATAACACAACCAGAAAAGACCGCCGCCATGAATTTCTTTCCCTGTCTCCCAAGACCTGCACTGCAAGTATATCGATACCCGCTGCGAGGCCTGCCACCTCCACCTTGTTGCGCCGCCCAGACACTAAAACACCTTCTTCCAAAATCCCCACCTGCACATTCATCCAGATCCCAGAAGTACACCCTTATAGCTGGCGTCTTCCAGATGCTCTAAAAGTGTGACTTGTACAGCGGCCTTTGCTTTCAATATAGCATCTGGTATGCCACTGACTTGCTCAATATTGCTTTGCATACTGTCGACGTGGCCCTCGACTGCTCGGACAACCGTCTGAAGATTTTCATCCTGTGAAACCTGGGAAGGGAAGGAGTTAGTAGGACCATAGGGAATGGAGAATATCAAACGTACGCCTAAGCTGGGCAGCACCCGACTTGGGATGATTGCCATACTCTCCAACTCATCAATCACTGGGGAAGTTCCCAATTGGAGTAGGGGATGCGACTTTCGTTCGGCCTGCTTCCGTCTGGTAGATTCGGTTTTTGCATTGGTTTCGAGTTCCAGCAATGCTGCCTTTTCTGCCTCGAGCATTTCCAATTCCTTCGTCAGGTTGTCATCCAAGAGCTTGTTGGCATCAATCTCGGCCATAAGTTGTCCCTCTGTTGCTCGATTGCGGTCAATGATTTTCTCAAAATTGAATTCATCCTCCGGCTGGCGATGTGTTCCTATCGGGAATGGAAGTCCTCTGCTAATTTTACGGAGGAGTCTTCGTGATATCCATTGTAAAGCGGTGTTAGCTTGTCCTCTCTTGATTTCTTGCGTTTGGCGTGCGACTACTGGTCGTTGTGTATCGACGAGTAATTGGGAAATAAGGTCAATACAGCCTGGTGGTAGCGGTTGCCATCTTGCGTCGATGGTATGACGATGGACTTTGTGGATCACCGGGACCAAGCGTTGGTAAGGTACTGATTCATCCTCGCTCTCATCCTCTGCTTCATTTTCTTCCTCTTCTTGGACAATCTCACTGGCGTGGGGGCGCTTGGCTCGCTGTTTTTCTTGCCCGGTTTCTGTTAATGTGTTAGCATGCGCAACAAATGTACATATATCTTTGCTAAGGCTTCTTGTGAACTCACTCTCCTCCGATTTACGCTTACGCTTGCTCTTGGGCTTCTCAATCCGCGACTCCTTCTCTGATGTTCGCTTACCAGGTTTGGAGATTTTACTTCCATGTACTTGCGATTTTGACGAGTTCATGACCTTTTTACCGGAAGATGACGAACTAGACTCGGTTTGTGATTGCGACTTTGATGCTTTGCTTCCTTTCTTAGTCGTAGGTAGACCATCTTTCTCCTTGCTAATATCAATAGGTCTATTGACACGACCTGCTGCCTTGGCAGGGCGCCCTCTGCCAAATGCCGAAGAAGCTGTCTGAACCTCCACAATTTCTTCCATGTCTGCTGGCTGGTCTTGCGACGAGTGCTCGCCCATGAGAATATATTTGCTGGCCACTTTCGCTGATCCCAGGATATCTTCACTTCCGGAGGTGTTTACTTCGGCGTCTTCGCTGTTATCGCTAGCCTGTGCAGAAGTCACAGCCATAGTAGAAGAAGTCGCTGCCCACCATGCCGAAGGTTTCCTTCTTTCCCTCTTGTTCCCACTTGAATTTGGCCCATCCTCTCCTCCAACACTCCCGGGGGTAGGCGTAGCAGGCAATGAAAACCTAGTTTTCTTCTTCGGCATCGCTCCTTTGGCGGGTACAACCTGCGCATGGTTTGTAGAGTTCGGTTCGCTGGCAACTGGGTTCGCCGCCCACCACTCACTCGGTCTCGACCTCTGCCTTTTCAGCGCGCTTGAGCTCACCTCCCCTTCGGTTTCCGGTTCAGGTACGCTAGAAGAAACTGGCAGCGAAAATCTGGCCCTGCTTTTGGTTGCAGTTTGCTGAGCAGTTGCGTCCTGAGTATCTGCCCCGACCGCACTCTGAGCCCGCAACGACGCCCTTTTCTTTTTGGTCGCCTCCTTTTTCTCAACCACCAGCTCAACAGATAACTCATCACGAGTAGAAGAGCTTGGATTGGCAGCCCACCACTCACTGGGTCTTGATCTCTTCCTTTTCAACGATCTCGACCCCTCCTCCGAAGCATTTTCCCTCCTCTCGTCTACCTCGGGTGGACTAGGCATGGAGATCGCAGTAGCAGATTTAGACGCTCTCCCCGTAGGTTTCCTTTGGACCTTTTTGTTTGGTGTCGTTCTTGGGGGAATCGTTCGCGATGGAGCAGATTTCGGGAATTCAACAGCGGGGTTAGCAGCCCACCAATCTGAAGGTCGAGAACGCTGTCTCTTGAGAATTTCGGTTGAGGGAGCCTGGATACATTAGCGTGATTTTCGATTGGTGAGGAGGTTTAGCTCTTACCATTTTTGTTAGGTGGTTTGAGATAGGTAGGTACCTAGGTACTGTTCTGGTTGGTGTTTGGGAAGTCGCGACTTGGATGACGGGATGACGCGCCGGAAGTTGTTGAGGCCTCAATCGTAAGGCCGAAAGCTCCTCGACCTCGACTCCATGATTTCCAGGGCAGGAGAAACGATACACAAAGAGAATTACTTCACGCTTGCGATGGCAGGTCTAAGTGAAGGCATGCCATTTCTTCAAACATCCTTTTAACTCTAACATCTAATCTCCTCTCCTGTTCTGAAGATGATGCAGCTAAATAAGAGCATCGCCAACTTCAATAGAACACGAAAACAAACAAAAGCGAGAGCCCAATATAAGCGAAACCAATTGGAGCCAATCGGAAGTACTTGTAGCTGGAGAAGTTTAGGTTGACAATTGTCTGGTAATTTTTCTCTCTCCTCTAATGATTTCCAATAGTGCTTAGCAATACATGGAAAGTCGGTCTGCGTATAATTGAAAGATAAGAATGAAAAAGTCAGACTCTCTTGTTCTCACTGTGTACAGTACGTGGGGCAAGAAAAGTAACACCAAAGACACAAGCAACGAATAACACCGCGCACAAGAGCGTCCTCCCTTTTCAGATACCTATGTTCCCTCCCAGAATTTTCAAACCTCTCACACAACTCTCTTGCCCAAAACCCATGTCTGCCACACACCCCCGTCATCATCCAAAATTACAAAATCCGCTCGCCTCCCAATTTCCAACTTCCCCCTATCTTGCAAATTTGCTGCCTCGGAGACATTCTCCGTCACACATCGCACGGCTTCTTGGATGGGGATACTGGCCCAATCCATCAGGTTTCGAAGACATTCATCGAGGCTTATGCAAGTTCCTATTAAAGTGTCTGTTCCTTCAAGCGTCACTTTGTTGCCGATTTTTCGTTGATGGCCTGGGATTTGGGCGTGTCCTGGGTGGAGACCATCTGGTAGGCCGGATAGTCTGTAGGTGTATAATGTTAGTGTTGACATGAGTGGGCGGGGACATTTCTTGGAGTGTGATTCAGATACATTGGGTCAGAAGGGGGTAGCTGGCGAGGTCCTGATAGCGATGGGTACTTACTCGATACTATCGGTGATAAGAATACAATGACTTGGCGAAGAGCGATATGCCATAGCTACGACCCGAGGGTGGAGATGTATTGCGTCTGCAATGAGACTAAAATAAGGTGGGTTTTGCTTGGATATTAAACCTGGAAGGACAAGATTAGTGCTTGAGCACCTGGCTTTGATGCTGCCAGCTCACCAGGAAGGCCAGGTTCTCTATGATGAAGAGGATTCATGCCGTTGAAACAATGCGTCAGAAGGGTTGCCCCAGCATGCATACCATCCACTCCTTCTTCGTAGGTTGCTGCACTGTGTCCCATTGATACGACTATGTTGTACGACGTTAGGTTGCGGATATATTCCAGGGCTCCCGGTAGTTCAGGGGCTATTGTCACCATTACGATGGATTGTACCAGGTTTGCTTTCCCGTAAATATTTTCCAGGGATGAGTTTGCTGGTACTTGCATCAATTTTGGGTCATGGGCTCCGCATCGAGAAGAGGCTAGGAAAGGTCCTTCTACGTGAGCACCTAGAATGGAAGCGGAATCTGGTACTTCAGCTGGTTGAAGGAAGGGCAGAACATTGTGAAAGACATGGTCCGCAACTGTAGGTACCGTGGGGAAGAAGGACCTTAAAAGCTCAAGAATTAATCATTGGTAGCTAAAAAGAGTCGTAGGAGTACCCACGTTACGCCTGTACTGGGAAGATATTGTGCGAGGGTTTTCACGCCCGCTTTATACGTTGTGGGGTCAGTGAAATTTGCGAAGTGAAAGCCTAGGGCGCCGTTTGTTTGTAGCTCAATGAAACCCGGGGCGATGATGGCATTCTTGAGATCTACTTCCATGATTTCTGGAGGAACGGGAGTGTTGGGCACGATAAAGCCATGATCGTTGATGGTCATTTCTGGGTGATGGGAAAGTTAGTTTTTGCCAGAATAAATGTCTCGAGACACGGCACGTGATAGAGACTGGTTGCCAGGTAAGATTTCAGAGTGATTTCAGAGTGATTCCAGAGTGCTTCAAGAGAAATAAAGGAAGAAAGCAACGACCTAAATACCTACCGGTCGACACCAATTTTCCATTTTTGCATAAACGACAGTTGATGAACCGATAAGCAGGCATTTCCGGTGGTATACGTTGGTGTTCTATTGTACTTAGATTTGCTGAATGAGAAGATAGAGGTTCATCAGGGTTTCTGAAGGTCCATATTCTTTTTATGATGTCAGCCCGCCTCTTTTGAACAAAATTTGATGTTAACCTTGGAGGCAAAGAAGAAAAAGCGCGCTCACTAGAGATCATACCACAATCTTCGATTCCTGATCGTAAAATCCCAAGTCAGTTGTTCACTGTTTCAAATTGCCTTATCTAGATAATAAGAAGTGCCGGTTTTGGGTACTCGCCTGTACTCGCTGGTGGCAATATTTGGCGAATCTCCCTAAAAGAAGAAATTGAACTTGAGCCGTTAACCAAGGGAGTACGAGGAGTCTCTACACTATATATCAGCATCGTAAGGAAACCTTTTTAGAGCTTGGACTCTGCGGAGCACAGAGAAGCGCCTTCCGTCATTTGTGGTGGAAAGGAAAGACACAGCCTTTGGAAGTTTCAACCTAAGCTCACTCGCTTCCTCTCGTTGGGCCCCTCGCGTAATTGAGAAACTGTTTATGCAACGTCGATCCAATTAGGGTCTAGGGCTAGGCCTAGAAAAGACCTTTTAGATCTTCTAGATGTCTATGAACCCACGTGGAATTACTGCACCAGCTGTCTATAGTGTTTCTCGGCCCTCTATCCTACCTCCCTCCCCAGACGGCTATGAGACGTTAACCCACTTGAATAGAAGACGAGCAGTTATAAGGCGGGGAGGATCAGCAGTCGAGCATCTAGCGTAAAGTCCTGCCGTGGCTGGAAAACACGAATAGTTGTCGCGGATTAAGTATTTGGTCGGAGTCGGAGTCGGAGCCCCTCCAGGTTGTGTGTTGTGGTAGTTACATTAGCGAGAACACGGGATGAAGGTGGACGGCGGCTTTCAGGCTGATCTCGGCGCTCTCACGGACGTATCGGTAGCTAGTAGATGCAACCACCCCGTCATTCTACATATTCCCTCCCACCACTTCAACATCACTCCTCTTCTTATTCCTCATCTCGGTCAGGCATTTTGCTCTTGGTCTTCTCTCATTTAGATCTACTCCCCACTTTCCATGTCAGTCAAACAGTGCTTCTGAATATCTTGAAGGTCTAGGTTTCTACAACACCTGCTGGTACAATGCGTAGCTTCCAATTACATACAACCCCGAGTTTAGCGCTTTGAGGGGCATTAGGCAGACAGACCAAACGCCACCCCAAAGCTACTTGGGAACCGAAAACCCCTCAAAAGAACCTCTAGGAGACATTACCCTAGCAGGTCTCCTCGTTTTTGGCAGCGTTCTAGACCTAGACTCTGACTCTGGCTCAAACCTCCGCCGGACGAACTGATCGTTCCTCAGGATACTAATACCTGTAGTGTTCTTGGCATTCTCGAACCGTTTTGGGAAATTGACGACTGAGACCTTCTCGGGCATATGAAAGATCCTTCCCCTAACCCCGATAGTGGTTGAACTACTCCTTTAGTTGCCGTGTATGATTTAATTATGCGAATCGTTTCTAAAAATGCATTCTGAACAGAAGTAAATTAGAATGAGTACTATTCATCTCTCACACAGTTTGAATGACTGCTAAACAGACCCCCAGCGAGTATACCAAGAGACAACCTTCCAACATAATTCTACGGTATCGGATGGCCGTCATGCCAGAGTCAATATTTGGACTATTATTATTGTGTCGCCAAATTTCATTCAACAGTCGGTCCTATAGTTCCAAGCTCCACAGTCCCCTAGGACGGGTTCGAACTGTTTGTCATGGTATTCAAGTGAACCGGACGATACTTGCAAGTACTTTCATCTCTACCATATTCGGAACCTTTTCTATCGATGCTTTTATTACGCGGAAAGCAGCTGTGGGGGGTGATTGTGCAAACATATACAATCAGACTAACAGGGACCTCAAACGGAAACGAGTCAATAAATTGTTAATACTTAAATACAGCCAAACATCTACTACTGCGTGTCAATTACTGGCACACTAAGAACCTGTATCACGCCCCTCATCATGTCGACTTTCCAATTCTTTACCCCACCGCAGTCCGGAATAACTCCAAATTACATCAGGTTCCGGAATGTGTCTCCGTAAGTGCTTCCCCATCACCAATTTTAAGCATGTCTGATTTCTGCTCCCTTAAGAGTGACACCTGCAGGTGAATTATCCATACTCAAGTAATTAAAGAGTCCTAGCCTGAGCAACTGTAACGCATTGATCCCTGACATTGAAGTCAGCGTTGTAGTAGTCCAGCAAAGTTTTTCAGTTCTTCATCTATGATCACTACTCCCTCATGACCTCGAAACCCCCATGCGCGTTAAAGATGGATGATTAAAACACCAGGGCGATCAGAAGAACTGCAAAAACAATCCGCCACAATGTCTCTAGGTTTCGAAAAGCGCAAAGTATCTAGTGGGTTGTGTTTTGTGTTTTGCGCACTAATTTCAAAACGTGTGCTTTCATGTTGAATAAAGTTGCTGAGAGTGAATAGATATCAAATGTAGAAAGGGCCAGTGATGGCTTTGAGGACTTGTTCATCCTGAATTCTACCCCTACCTTCAGGTAGGAAGCTTTTGGTATTTATGTGGGCAATTATTTTTTGAATTTTGGTGCTCGAAATGTTCACGGAAGACCTGGACAGCTTAGCCACTCAAAGGTCACACAAACCAGGGTACACTCCTTAGGTTTTTTTCCAAGCACTTTTACGGCAGGTTTTTCTTTTTCTCTCCTTAAACCCAGCGAAAGTTATTCACATTTCCCCACATTTTACTTCACAATCATGGTACCAGACCGAGTTCTGTGACATCGAACTTGGCAACAAGCACAAAGTTAAGTGAGGTGGTGAGTTGAGGAGTCAACTATAGCACCAAGAGAAAGGCTGGCGGCACAAGTTTTCATTAAAGCTAGTTTTGATTTCTCTTTCGGCTAACTTTCTTGAGATTGACGAACAACCATATGTACATTCCTTTCTAGGGACAGAAGTCGCGGCGTTTGACTAGACGGGGTTATCTTAGGCGATTTCAGTTGCAAGAGGGAAGGGGTGACCTCGAAAGGGCAACCCAATCTACTAGCGATGTTAAAAGAGCCGGACATTGCTCATTGCCCCTTAGCGTGTTCTTACCGTTTCAGCTCAAGAGGCTCAAGTGTGAACTGTCTTAATAATTTCAATTGGCCTCTTTCTCCGTGACAGAGGATCAAGGTGAGTAGTTAAGCGAGCGAGACAATTCAAGGGTCTATAGGCGTCGACTGAGGGAACTTTATCACAAAGTATTTTTCTCAGATAATGAAACAAACTTACCACCACAACTAAACGTTTATTTAAAGGGCGATCGATCTGGCCTCGCAATCTTTTTTGCGTCATGAATTTTGGGTGTACCCTGAGCGCCGTGTACTGGCTGATTTGTCAGACATGAGCATCTTAGAGCATAATCTTAGCGGGGACGACTAATCTCAATTCCTATCAACCTATTGACGACTGTTACTCACTTGAAGTGGCTCTGGGCCACTTCCTCTTTGCTTGGTAATATATGCAGTGAGATCTGAGTCTGAACTAGCCTCGAATATATTATATAAAGACGCTCTCCTTCTCCTACCCACTCTACCTTCCATTGAATCACGTTGATTTCGATAAATCTTGAGAAGACAGCTTCTATTCACTATTCTTAATTATCGGAGGACGCCACCACAGTTACCAACCTCTACTTGACAAATAAAGTGACTCCCCCCTTACAACAACAAACACAAACAAATAACAAACAACGAAACATCACCATGGTCTTCAAACTTGAAGAAGCCTCAAACGAGGACATGCTCCGCTCCTTCGAAATCCTCTCCCTAGCCTTCGGCCACGAACACCCATACATCGAAGCCGCCTATCCCCACCACGAAACCACAGAGGGTCAAGAAATCGGAAGTTCCCGTCTCCTCGCTGTCAAAACCTCAGATCCCAACACCACATTTCTCAAAGTCACCGACACAGAAACAAACATCATAGTCGCAATGGCGAAGTGGAACATCTACCAAGACACGATCCCCGCGGAATGGGAACTGGAAGGAGATTTCTGGGTGAATGGAGAGGAGAAGGAGTACGCAAAAGTGCTCTGTAGAGAGTACTTGGTACTGAGACGCAAGGCTATTCAAGAGAGTGGTGGGAATTTGGTTTGTGAGTAACACATTGATACTACAAATTGAGAGGATTTATAATTTACATTTCAATCTAGCTTTGGATCTACTTGTTGTTGATCCTAGATATCAACGTCGAGGAGCTGGTCGTATGTTGGTCAAATGGGGAACGGAAAAAGCAGATCAGTTGGGTGTGAAAGCAGTGGTTGAGTCGACTACATATGGACGAGGACTTTATGAGCAATAGGGATTTAAGTTTGTGGAGAATTGGGAAACGAGACTTCCTGAAAAATGGGTTGGAAAGAGGGAACCACAGCGCTTCATTTGGTTGGTTAGACCGGTTGGTGAATTTGGAAGTGAGGGATATTAGATGGCCCAAAATGAGGGGCTATGTTTTTCATTGCTTTCAAGTGAAATGGGGTTCTTTCTGATTGTTGGGACTCTTGGGATAGGATGGCTTTGGTGAAGTGTGGATAGAGATGAAATCACAAGTCTTCTGATTTGAACTTCGAGTGGGCACGAAATAAGAAGTGATCCCTAAATTCTTTACCAAACCCTCAAAGGTTGGAAAAGGGGGAGAAGGATATAATAATAAACTGCCGAAAGATCACCAGGCACCGAACAACACGCTCGGAAAAAAGTGCCAAAGTGGTAAACCAAGGATTGCAGCGACTGCAAATTTCCTCTAAATTTTTTTAACCACACGGTTATTTTGAAACTAAGAATTTTGGATGGTACGTGACTACATAATGTATTCTTTGTTACCTTAATTAATATTTCTCTGATTTATTGGCAAAAGAAGAGTGGAAATTTGATACAAGAATGTGGCATAGTATAGTACCAACGAGATATCGGGAAAAGACACAAGGACAGCGTCCTCATATCAGAAAGAGAGTTCAGTGACTAGTTTGTTTGTCAAGAACAAGGATGCCCTCCAAAGTTTTCCATCCTGTCGGAGTGCTGGCAACCTATTTCAATACCACAAGAAGAGGTGAAACTCATCTTGCGACAAAGCCAAGAAGATATCAAACACTGATATAATTTCGACTTGATAGCAAAAACCACATCTCAATACAAACCTACAATTGTCCCATCGAAAAGAATTCGCCGGTCGAAGACAGGTCCGTTTTCTGGATAATTCCATTCGGAAAGAATTTTCTTCTCAACTCGAAACGGGATGCAAATCGTCCCATTCCAGCTCCATACAAAAAAAATTCACACGCATAAAAAAGTAGGGTATCTCACAATCAACAACGCATAACCCAACACCCTTCACCCGCACACTATGCATAAACTCCCTCCGAATCGGGACGAACCCCTCCTCCATCCAACTCCTCAGAGCCAAAGAAGAAAGTAAAGAATAGGTAACCAACCAACCCGAGTTGCAAAAATCACGCATAAAACCATCTCATCACACAACCTAGAAACCAACCAACATCGCCCCTCGTTATAAAAAAAAAAGCAACATGCACCTATCACCCCTCAAATCACGTGCCAAGAAAACCCAACATCTCGGATTCATTCCACCGTTCGCCTCCAAGTCGCCCATTATATACCTTGTTACTCGATAAGTAAGAGGGCCGATCGGCCGGGTTTTACAGAAGCGTATTCGGACCTTCTTAACAGAAACCCTCTAGGGCAAAATTCGCCATCCTGGACGAGGTAACATGGAGGGGGACCTCGGGGATCACATCAACCCAACATCAATCGGATATTGGATTCAGGGAGGGGGAATCATATAGACAGGGCCAGGGCTTTTCCACATGCTCGTCGTGTGCGGATGGGATGCCGGGCACGCAACGTACCACGGTTGGTGCGGCCCTTTCCTTTTTCCTTCATTTGATTTTTGTTCCCTTTTTGGGAGGGTTGTTCTGGAAGGGTTTGGTAATGGGCGAGGACGGGTAAATGGACATGTGTGGGGCATGTGTTTAGGGATGGGCTTGATAGGGGGGTTGGATTGCTTGGGATTGGTGGTGTGCTCTTGTTGAATTGTTACGACGATGATACAGTGCTTTATTTTTTGGATTTAACCTTACCAGGTACGGAGGAAGATAGCATTTGGGTAGACGAATTTTGGGGGGGGGGGGGATTTTTAAAGTTGGGAAATGGCTCAAATCTGGGGCAGAACAAGTGCACATTGACGATCCGGGGAAATAACGGAATGGCGGGGGGATTAGAGAATTGAGAAGGGAAGGCTGGAAATAATCTTCTGGTGAAGGTGGAAAGAAGGACGTGTTCCGTGTTCAGGTACGTATGAAATATCCTCCATTTCTAGAGATAGAGGCATACGAGGAAGTCGAAAGGAAAGGCAGCGTGGCTTCATCAAACCTTCCAAAAAACACCACAACACCATCTACAGAAGCCCAGAAACTCCAAAACACAAGCATCAATTCTGCCATGAATAGACAAGCAAATGCATCGCAACCCCACGAAACACGGAGAAGAGGAAGATAAACAACAACAAACTGTCCATTGCAGGATCCCACTACGATGCATCGCAGAGTTACCAGACTTGAGATCTCTCCTCGCGTGCTCCACTGCTCTATTTGTTCTTGCTTCCAGCAACCAACTGCATATTCTATGACGCCCTTCCATCACCGGTAAAAGTCCTCTGCGGTACAGTACCTACAGTACGGAGGTAGTAAATGTAACCTCTCCTCTTACCCCATAAAGAGTAGAACGGGCAATACACGAACTGCCCCACACAAAGCAGAAAAGACGGGTCGAGTCGGTGCTATTCACACCAGAAGAGTATATTCTCCGACCTTTGAACCACGGAACGCATTACGGAGTGGTATCTATTCAAGAAGCAAAAAGTAAATAAAAAAACAAATCTATTCCGTCCGTCCGTGCCGTCTTTCATGTTGGGATTGGCATTTTATTCAAGCCAGGCTGGGCCTGGTGGAAGAAAAGTTTATGGACGCCATTGACGTTATTGATGATAAGAACTCTTCAATCGTTCCTAATCCTAAATGATAAGATGTAACCTACCAGTAGATAGCGCGGGGCACAAGAATTCCAAGACACCTCCAACAACAACACCCATCTAAGAAAACCCAAAAATGGGGAATACTCTACGAAGTATCTCGCCAAACTCAATTGTATACTCTCGGGAAGGGGTTCCTCAAGTAGGTGTGCCTATTCTTCTCCCTCTGCATCCTGCATGTGAAGAGGGCGTGAAGATCTTGAACCAGGAGGTCCCTGTGGTATAAATGTCAGACGGGCATCCTTCCCGTCCTGGATCTTGGGAGAAGCCCTCTCCCTCCCCAACATCGGCTAGAAACCATAGAACATTCTTTTTTCTCCCTCTCCCACTGTCCTCGTACGCACTAGGTATACATGCATAACACGGGTGAGTGACGTTAAATATTTCCCTTTGCGGAAATTATGTAATTTTACACCTTGCTTATTTTCGATATGCTGCAGTAATTGGGTTTGTGTTACTTAGAGTGCTGTTTGTTGGGATGTAAATTCGTTTCTTGGGGCCTGGAACAATCGGATTTTAAGACGAGTTGGACGGCGGTTGATTTGGAGGCTAAATCTTTCAGCAAAACTGTTTTTAAGGGGAACTGCCGATGGTGGTCAGCCTAGAAATGGTGTACCGGGGGAGAAGCTGCAAAGCTAGATTGCTGACTGCATAAGTGCTGAAGTTAGTGAAAATTTGATGGGTGACAAAAAACGGGTTTCTCGTTTCTTGTTTTTGGTTCCTGAGAAAAGAAAAAAGGATCAGCAAGTGAGTATGTAAAAAGACGAGAGAGAAACATTAATCCAACCATCCCTCCATCCATCCAGCAATCAAGATCTCGCTTCCACAAACTAAAATTGAAGCTTAAACGCATACGACAATACGACGCCAAAGCATGGCCATCCATCTTCCGTGCTCGCAAAAAATGCGAACGTGCACAACATCCTCCCCCTTGGAAAAAACATTAAATGAAACATCCTGGGACTGGTACTGGTACGTAAAGTTGCGTGGTACGGAGGAGTACTGATACCGGAAATGTTCATCTTTCCAACCCGCCCCAACAAACACCCATGTCTGTAGTGAAATACCCGTGAGAAAAAAGGGTGTGTGATGGACCTTGCATATGTGATTTATGTACGTGAACCCCTTCTTCGGAGTCACGTTCTTCTTTCAGCGTCCTCATACAAAAAGCAACAAAAACATTCCATGATGACAATATTCCTTGGGTTTCCATTCTTTACGGACTACTGTGTTTGTACTCTGATACACGCAAGTACTCGTAAGTAGGGGGGATGAAATACGACTTTGCAGAAGATACTTGTGGATTTTTTTCTTCTTCATATACTTCGTACCCTGTTTTTTTTAATGCGGGGAATGAGTCTCTATCCCCTCGCTTTGCTTTGGCGGGATGGTATTGTATGGTTTAGTGTATCAGCGTGAGACGGAGTTCATTTAGAATCATTTTACTTTACTTTTTCCACCACCTCTCTTTTTTTGGTTTGCTTTTTCGGGTTCATGGGTTGGAAAGTCTGGATTCTTTCGGGATGGATTATAGAAGTCTAGACGTTCGTATTCATGAAAAAGAGGTTTAAACAAGAGATAAGACATCCAGCCGTTTCTTCTACCGGTATCTTCGAATCTACGGAACTACTGCTTTCAGTGGGATTTTGTGTTTCAGAACCCACTGTTTCTCCCCCACAATGTCTCTTATCTCGGAAGTATATATCTGTCAAGAACGACGAGATAGAGTGCCGGTACAGTGACGCAACTGTAATATATTAAGATTGTAGATACGGAGATTGTATAAAGTACTTTGTTCTAGACTTACTTACTATATGAGGTTTTTTCCCCGCCTATACTTTCAGGTAGAAAATAATATTTAATTCTCCTCGGACTGAAAATCTTCACCGCGACTAAGGATAAGGAAAATAAATACCCACTTGCGGTAATTATTTGACGGAACTATACATCGAGAAATCATACACCTCGATTCAAAAAAGCCTAAAATAATCCTCCTATCACCCTATCATTCTTCCCCTAAGATAAAATCTCAGGTTCGGGTTCGGGGAATATATTCCGCAACCTCACCGTCCCGCAAAGATCACATCCAGCCGATCACGATCCGATCACAAGTAAGTCCATCATTTCACGGAAGGGCCCGAAGAGACAGAGACACACACGGGCTCAAAATCTTCACGATTTTCATCGAAACCCCACAAGTTTTATAAAGTTTCTAGTCGGCCGTTATGTTTATTCGTGATCAGTCATGAGTCATCAGTCATCACGAATTCCATCCATGTTGTTTACTTCACTTCGGATCTTCCACAAGCCGGCTGTCGAGACAGGGCGCGTGGAAAACGCGAAAGAACGCGAAGAACAATACCCACGTGTTTAGAATTGCCCTGGCCAGTTTCCATTTTACCGGCTTAAGGGTGACAAGACGAAGGGGGGTTGTACCGGTATTTCATCGTCCCAAATCGGGTCACCCTTTCAAAACCTGTTACCTGTTACGGAACAGCAAGTCGCATGAACCCCTCCCTCCTCAAAAAATTTCAGCCTTATAACTCTGCGCATCTGCCTTCGTACCTTCGTACTTAGCCGCGTGGGTGTGTGTGGGAAAGGATTTGGAAAACGCAATCAATGGGCTCGCCGCTCGCCTCATGGTATCAATTCCTTTAGTACTCAACCTGGATGTGTGATGTGCATAATGGCACAGTAGAGAGAGACACGCTTCGCAATCCCATCTGTGGCTTTTCATCCTCCCGGATTTGGGATGTGCTTTGCTCAATACCAATCTTGGAACCCCCCCCTCATCGATCTAAATAGAATTTGTAGATGGTTATATCCGTGTGGCACGTTAAAGTATCATTTTTAGGTGTTTAGAAGAAGTTTTGAGATCCTGTTTGCCACGCTTCGGTCCGGAAATGGGGGTTTCTAAGCGCATGGCAAATTATTTGCCGCCAGATGATTGCTGGAGCTCCAATACTAGGAGCCATCACTCAATATTGGAATCTCGGTACCTGATAGGTCTTCCACCGAGTATTGGGAATCCAACGAGCTTCGTGGACTTTGCCGCGAAAGTCGCACGAATCGATGGGAATTGCTGAAGGGGAGAGATTGTTATTGAGCGCCACCACGAGTCCGCTGGAGGCGACGGGCGAGCGCCACTAGAGGACTCAACACCAACGAACAACGAAAAGATTCGCAGATTCAGAGTCATCGTCGTCATGGGCGCAAGAGAGACGCTCAGCCTGCTTGAGTCTGCGTAATGCAGTCCAGTACCGACAATCCACGTGCCTTGTAATGTACCGCGCTGCGCAGCCGCGGCCGGCATTTACGATGGAGGAAAAGACAAGAAGATCGGGTTCACTATGCACCGCAATCGAGCGCAGCAACGGTAATGCCGGAGGCAGACTTCTCGCATCCCACGATGATGCCTCTCGGTAAAAATTATGCAAACCATTGACTACCTGGGCGCCTCAGTTTGGCGAGGATGAAAGCATATTCGATTCCCCAGATTCGTAAGTACGGAATAGATTGAAAAACATGGATGGTGTTGAGTGAAGGATGATTGGCGATCGATAGATTGATCCACGACGAGGGACAGGCCTTTGGGTGAGATGTACGGAATAAGGTGTCACTCCACTCAAAGCACTCAATCGCGAGCACGGCTGTTCATCGTTCAGGACAGGCCAATGGCCCAAGCCTGTGAGGAAATTGGTGAAAGAATTATTCTCTATCAAATGTAACAATTGGTGAGTTTGTCCCGCGCTTATTCAGGGAGACTTGGTTCGATGATTCGATGCTATGCGCTCGCCGTAAGTAAGCTTGCGAGAGCAATTGACCAACCGGCATCCTCTACAAACCCTTCCCCTTCCCCTCGGAGAGTCCCGCTGCCGTCTCACCAGGGCTAGGGAGCCAGCTGCTACTTTGGTACCGCGTGCGGCGCAAAATCAGGAGCTGGATGTTGGTGGGTTAGTGTGGGATGAAGATATCGATATCTGTATCTGTGTATCTGTGTATCTGTGTATCTTTCGCCTGCCAGTTGGTTCATGGAATTGACACACAACAGGTCACGGTAAACGATCCTCTCCTATGTACCAAAGAAGTTTGGAAGTCTCTCGATATCTGAAGTGGCTTGGACGCAAAAAAAAAATAAACAAAAAGGACGGGGCGGCACATAGTCGGAGTGGGGGTTGTGATAGCATAATTTCTTGTAAATCAGCTCGAGCGTTGAAACTTTCTCTCAAGAGCCGCTCCGGCATTGAAGTCGGGTTGTTTTCTGTCGTTTCTCTGCTCGAGGGCCCGAGAGTGAAATGAAGAATCAGATACAAAAGAGACAAAAATCGTCAGCAGCAACTCAGCCGTTCGCGGGTGGTGGAGTTGTAGAAGTGGATGATACGGGGCACAACTTGCTAGCTACAGGCTTAGAGAGGCAATTGACTGGCTATGGGCCTTCTCTGAAGAGGCGTAACTTTGGTACAGAGGTACTCGAGTCTCTCCCGGAAGCGCTGATTCGATGGCCCGTTAGTTCGAGGTTCTGTACGCGCTGTAAAGTGACACAGTAGCACTCGCTTTCAGGTCAGAAGCGTCACTTGCGGTTCTCCTGCAGTGCTCGTCTAGAAGTCAGAGGGAGAGCAATTTGCTCTGAACTCCAAATGGATCTCTCTAATTTGTTGAGTCGTACTTCTATACGGCGGCTTGCCGTAGTCTGCCTACTCGTACAGTAAAGAGTAAAAGAACCAGAGGAGAGCAGGGTGAAATGCAAGTGCTATTCAGCCATATCAGCCTTATACAGAATTTAATATCAAAGACATGCCACCACCACACACCTCGTCAAGACGAAATGGGCTTGATCGGACTTCGGAGTGATTTCTGTTGGGACCTGCAGTAATGTTTTGAGTAACTCCATCCTGACTGTGCTGTGCATCTTGCATTTCTTCACCAAGTGAAGCCTCGCTTGGAGGATAAAAGTACGGAAGAAGCATTGATTACGAAAATCACCTCAGGTATCCTTCTCCTTCGTATATCAGCCCCCCCAATGGAGTTGTATGGTGCGTGCTTAGGTACAAAGCAGGTAGGAGTCCGTCTTTAGTGGATTCAGGAACCTGACAAGCCCCGCAATTCGGAATCAGGGGTAGCACAGGGAATTTCCTAGGAGCCCCTCGTCGACGATCAGGGGTCGGGTCCGGCTTTACCCAGCTACCCACCACCATTGGCTTTTTGGGCCTCTTTGGGTACCGCCAGAGAGGGTATTTATTAGCCACTCATGGGGTGACGTTCAGTGTGGCCTCCCAGGTTGTTGCTCACCTCGCCTCGCCACGAAATGTCCCTCAGGCGAGAACTTTCTCTCTCCACGACCCGACTGCTGCGGGCTCCTTTCACAGAGTTCACCGAGTATGCATTACCCAAGAGACTTTTCGCTGGCAAAGCCAAACTTAAAAATCACGTAGTTGTCCGTATTTGCCGAGGACGAGGAGAGGACGATGTTTACGTGCCTGCGTAGTATTGTAAAAGTGTTCCTCCGTAGTTTAGTGCCATTGTTTATTTCCCTGTTACGACAGTACTTCGTAGACGTGCCACTGTGATGGACTCACTCGGAAACAGCTACGCTCGAGATCAGCACAGCAATCAGCAAACATCAGTGAGCTTCAGGCATCTACTGGTCTCAGTAGCGGGGCCTTCAGGGTTCATATCTTTCTTTCCAGAGACTTTCTTCCTTGGGCCGCCGCCTGTCCCCAGCTTCGTGGTCCTGGTCATGGTGGCCATGGCCACCCGTGATTCTGAAAGGTCGAGAAGGCGAAGTTGCTTCTGCGTCCTTCTGCTTCTTGCCTGCTCCTCCGCATTGTTGTTGATGCTGGGTTGCTCCTAGACTGCTTCAGGTTCTGGGCACTCTACGAATACTCGCCCTCGCCGGACCAAACCAACGCCAATCAGCCTTGGGGATGAGGAACCCATCCCGAATCGCCCTCTGCTGCAATACTTCTCCCACCACTGATGTTGACCACCACACCCTCACAAAATAAATCCCTGCCATCTCTGCCTCCCAGAGTGAGTCCCCACCCCTCCCTCACCGGCTTCTCACACGCGCGCCCCTCCATTATCCATCCCCCTGGTCGTCGTGCTTGTGTGTGGTCGACGTCTCGCTTCGCTTCGCGTGTGCCTGGTGCAGGCTCTGCAAGTTGCTACCACTGCTGCTACTGTTGCTGCACGCTAGAGTACTCCGTACAGCCTGCCGTGCTCGCTCTCAATTCTGATGGGATGGAGCCATGGGCCTCAAGTCATTCCATTCAATCGTCGAGAATGCTCCAATACTACCTCACCAGATGGGTCCGTAACGGTGACTTTTCCACCCTCAACCTGCATTAGGTCGAGAGGAGGGACCAGCCGCTTGGCCTCTTTCGACCTTTCTTGATGCTCCTCTGCTCTCCTCTTCATCCTCCCTCCCCCCTGTTCGGACCCGCTTGCCACTGGCCACTACCCACCCTCTGGTCCTTCTTGGTGTGCCTGTCATTCATGCTCTCCTGGTCGGAGCCCCCCAGCTTGGCTTTCCCCAGCAATATCTCAATATGCAATAAGTCCTCTTACTGGCCCTACCATATTCACGTCTCCATAATTGTCCAAAGCCTCTCATTTATTATCTCACGCTTCCCCTCGATTGCTCACTTTGTTCCCTCTTTCGGCCCATTCTTGTCCAAACTCTCTTTTTGATACTCTCCCCTCCTTCCTTCAGACCAGAACCATTGCTTCTTATTCCACACTTTCAAAGATGCTCTTATGAAACTGCCATCAACTCCTCTTACGGGCCGTCGCGACTCAAAGCCGTCGAAACAACAAGCGTGCTCGAACTCAAAACTTCCACTTCGATAACGAACAGACTCCCGAATCGCATCGAAACAAATCCCTCGGACTTTTGTTTTCTTTTGTTTCTAGTGGTATTATAATTGGGATAACTGGAGGACGCCTCGCTTTCTATATCTAAATCGACGAGTAAGGGTTTTTTTGCTGCGAGCAGCCACCAACTATACGCCATGTCGAACGGAACCAAATCACCATTCCAGGGCGGATGCCTGGCGCCATTTCTTCAGGAAGATCTATTCCCAACTGGTGGATGTATGTGATTTTTGATTGCAATGTGAATGGCGCGTGCTGATAATGTATAGTTACCAAAGGTCGATTTTGTTCTACACAACTCGGACCCTCATGCTGCCTTCCTTGTCCACAAGCAGAATGGTTATACCCAGATCACTTTTCTACCATCACACAAATCGCAAACTGGATCAATGTAGTATCATTGGTAGCAGTCGCCTTTTTATTGGTTTCTTTTGCAGTTCTTCCCGTCGAAAAAACTCATCGCCACTACCTGAGTATATGCTTGGCAGTTGGAGTCACCTTGATGAATGTAAGTTAACTCTTCTCTCCTTGTTCAAGAACTATAGGACTGGTGATGAGTAATTGCACTGGCAATTGGATGAGGAACCCTCATCTAAGACTGCACGCATATGTTTGGTGTATATCACAACATCTACTAACTGTTCGCAGCTCGGCTTCATCGTTCCTTTAGGCGCCAAACCAAAACAATGTTTCAACGAAATCACACCAAATGACATGTCGACCAATGTATCATGCGCATTATCTGGTGCTTTTTTGATTGCGGGAGGTTGGGCTGGGGTCATGTGGGTGTTCTTACGCGCCGTCGCGCTTCATCTTCAAATTTGTTGGCAAATGATCATCGGCAAGACTTTCATGTGGGGTGCACTGGCTACTGGATGGGGAATTCCAGCAATAGGATTAACTGTCGCATTGGTCTTCAGTGGTGTCTCTTTCCGATTTGGCGACACTTGCCATGTCAATCACGCGAACAGCTTGGCAGATCTCTGGATTCCATTATTAGTCTTCGCTGGTGTCACTGTTATCATTCAATTCGCAACCTTTGGATATTGCATCAAGGTCTACCTTCAGTCTCTTGCCGACGACTCCACGACAACCGACACGTCGGGATTACCATCATACACCAACAGTGTTCGAGGAACGATATCGCCCAAGCAGGCTTACCGAAGAGTCAGAAGAGTCATCGAACTCCAATGGAGAGGTATCGCCATTGTTCTTTTGATCGTTGCTGATGTCGTCTTCTTTGCCATCGTATTTGTTTTCATGGATAACACCGAAACGAGTTTAATAAATAAGCCGGAAAGATCCTTGCCTTGGCTGGCATGCCTGGTAACATCGGGAGGAGACAAGGACAAGTGTCTACCATTGGCCTCAAATCTCGTCGTCAATGAAGCCACTGTCACCGCTGTTCTTCTACTTTTATCTGTAAGTTTCATACCACCCGTCTGCATTGGTCACGTGTACTAATCCTCTTCTCAGCTCAACGGTGTTTGGTGTCTCTTCCTCCTAGGCCGTCTCTCCATGTTCACAGGCTGGTACGAACTTATGCGCAAACGCGTCAAGTCTGACACGGAATTCGTCAGCGCTGATGTGCGACAATTCAAAAATACACCCGATTCCTACGAAATGCTATCCAAGGATCGGGAGATGAACAAGAGTCCCGAACCATTCCAACAAGCATATAAACAAGCCTACCCTCTTTCACCTAACCCATTGTCACCCATCTCACCCATCTCACCCGCCGTCACAAGAAGTGGCCGCGAAACCCCGGATTACTTCGGTCGCGAGGCGAGATACCAGTCTCCGTCGAGGTCCTTTAGTTCTCCTAAGCCACCGGCTGGTGGTTCGATGCGAACTCAGACTGCGAGCTGGGATTCGACGAGTACGCATGCGCAGCCTGCATATTACGCTGGCATGGATCCGTTGGCTATGAATAAGATATGAATAGTTCTCTTTCTTCGGTGGTTATTTAATACTTCCTTTTTTCTCTTTTATTTTGCTCGCGCTTTAGCGTCTTTTTTCATTTCCTGTTTATATCATGTCTATATATGTTTCCTTTGTATCAAAAGAGAAGAAGTGGATGGGCTTGTGGGAGGGGGAGTTGTAGTGCTAATCTACATTTGGCGTCTTTGGAATCAAAAGCAAGGGGCTATGATGAATCTACTAGATGAATATGTAGGGGTTTATATTTTTTGGGAATATCATGGATGGAATGGATTGGATATGGGAATGGCCACATGTAGCTAGAGGGCTTGGGAACCTGAGATCGAGAGAAATTCGATTTTGAAGATACCTCGGTCGATATTGGTTCTGTGGACTTGGTATCGATGCGTTAACTATCACTCTCTATGAGAGGACTGGATTTATCCGGATGGGAATATAATTAGGGATTTACCTCTTTCTCACACGCGAGACGAGGGGAGAATTAAAGAGAGAAGAGAGAAAATTCAAAGCTTCAAAAAATTTACTATATGTTTGTGAATGTCGATGCGTGATTTCTGCTTTCCTTTCGCATTCCCTTCTAATTCCTCGTTTCCCCGCTCGCAACGTTTCAATTCTCTCATCTCGCTGCTATGCACGATCAATCAACCAACCTCTCTTCCTTAGCTCTGCTTCTGCTCTAACCTTTTTCTTCCCCTCGGTAAGTAGACAGACTATGAATGGACTTCCTGCACCTAAAATATTTACGAACCAACAACAGCAACACGCACTACGACATCCTAGCCCTTTCTTTATCCACGAGATCCCAGGATAACTCAACGAACCATCAAACTAGATCTCGATCGGATCATCGGAACTCCTATAATCGCTCAATCTCCGCGTAACACTCCAAACTCGACATTTTTCCATTTCCATGTCCTTTCCTTTCCTTTCTCGACTTGTACACAGTACAGTACAAACTCTCAAATTCTGCCTCGCCATTCCAATGTAAATAGAAATAAATTCATCGAGATTAAAATAAATACCTACCTTCCTATTGGATTACAGGATCGGCAGGATGGGGGATGGGATGGGATGGGATGGCGCACAACACACACACACGCGTGAATCCTTTCGCTTAACTAGTTAGCTAGATAGAGCGGTCATATCCTCGTGCGTTAGACCTCGTGCTCGTATATCTTCCACACACAAGGCCTATCGAAGAAGTGGATAGGATGTAGGGGGGAATCTTGGGTGGGATCTGGGTTCGTAAACTTTCTTTTTTCGATTTTTGGTTTTGCGTATTGTTTGTTGGGAGGGAGGAGGGGGTTGTGATTTTTGTGTTTGGCAGGCTAGGGGTGGTGAGGCACGGGGTTTTGGGGTGAGTTTTCCCAATATTTTTTGAGTGTTTGTCCACACACACTCGCCACCTACAAGGAGAGGCCATTTATGTGGATATTGATATTTGATTGTTGTTTGTTTGCCTGGTTCTTGAGTTCTTCCGAAGTCGTAGTTTTGGATTTTCGCCTCTTGATAATTTCTTCTTCGCACTTAGCGTCTTAGTGGCGAATTGACGAAGATTAGATGACTTTTAACTTGGAAACGGGAAGTGTTTTTACCTTTACATGCACTAGACACACAGTACTCATGACTCGCTTATCCTTGATGATGAATTTGAGTGATTGATTGCTGCCTCGACGACCTGAGGCTACTCATATACGAAGGAGGATTTGATTTGTCATTGATACATTACAAAGAGGCGGTTTTGCTCGTAAGTTTGCGGGTAGTGCCGTGTTTTGGTTACTAATTTAGGGTAGGATAGACGAGTAGGGTTCTAGATAGTAGGTTTATTAAGAAGGGATGAGGGTTGGGAGTAGTAAAGCTGATTTGATACTCACGTATTTTGGGAGGTTTGGAAGTTGTTGATGGGTGGTTTTTAGTTCATGAGTCCCTTGCTAGCTAATGTTAATATTCAGTTAGTTGATGTGGACCTCGAGTCCTTGGGCTAGGAATATATGTAAGAGATATAACTTTATCTATGAACAACACTCTTCAAGTTCGCGTATTTTCGTCACTTCTCTCTCACGTTATTCTTACGAAACATGCAGGAGAGATGCATAGTAGGAAAGCAAGGTACTCGTGCATGAAGCCCTTCCTAAAGCCATTGAAAGCCCCATTTAATGGTTGGTAGAAGATTGTTTTGGCAAGTGTATTATCTTGAGCTATCCTTGTAATTCGAGTCCTTGAAATTCCTCAGGCATAAAACTAGTCTCCCAATATTTTGCCTCCCACTGGTCAGTAGGAAAGCGTGTTTGGTTAGAGGAATTCTTGTGGAAGGGAAGTATAAAAATCTTGTCCCAATCTTTTCCGTAAGAGAAGTGAACACCCCTGTAGCCCCCTGGCTTCTCACTTGATATCTGACACTATCTTGAATTTATGATCATGTCTTCTATTGTAACATTGCTGTTTGGGTTGGGGGCACTTAAGAGATCATATGCTTGCTCTCAGTGTCGCATTCGAGAATTTTGGACAACCAAGGGCATGAATCAAGCGAGTCGACCCCGCCATTCTTCAAGAGCTAACAGCAATGAGAGTCTGAGAGAACGTGGGGCAAGTAAGAATCAAGAATTTGAGGAAGGTGTGTGTCTCCTTACTTCGCCTCCTAAATACAGCGGTTCAAGTGTTGCAAACTGGAACCTTCCGCACTGGGAAAGAACGTCGTTTTTACAACCTGAGGAATGAGGGTTTGAGATTTATGTACCTCACCACATACATGCAAAGGATAAATGGTGGGAGGTTGGTTTCGATGGTTTGGGGTTTCATTGAGGTACTTTGCCGTTCTTGTTCTTTGGGGGAGCTAGATGCTTTTGGGGGGTCGGTGTTGCATTCATGGAGAGAATGAGAGGCGCACATTGTGTGATGAACACTGGTCTTCAAGGCATGACTCTTGGTAAGCAGTCGGGCTAGACATGTCTCAAACCCCCCGGTGAGCATTGTGAACATGGGTGGCTTCTTTCGTGATCAGGAATTGGGGCTGGTTGATATCACTTAGAAATGGTGGTCTACTCAATGCCTGAGGAGAAAGCGACAATATCGCAAGGATTTCTTATGAAGACAAGGAGCGTGGGACATTGGCGTGTGAAGTTCATGCCTTGGTCACTGAACAAAGTTGATTGAAGTCGATTCTAGGAATTATCTGGAACGATTTTCTCCCCCAAACAACTTCTCGACTTGCAGCGATCTCTTTGATGAATATCTTTAACGAAGTACTTATTGATATATATATGGCCAAATTGTCCAACACAGGGAGTTCTAAGACCAGGTGGCGAAATGACCTCCACTGGGGAGATTTGGTAGATTTCTTTAAGGAAGAAGATCCACGCGTTCGTAATCGTTGGTGGGAAGCTTTCGTTGGACATACGGTGGTGCTGTAGATATTTAATGACGATGAGATATATTTAGATTCAACTCGTTGAAGTTTTGAAATTTGAAAACTATCTTCCTATATGTTATCAAACTACAATGGATAGATAAAATGTTTGTTTTCAAGATCCGTCAAATCAAGCATCGCAATCTCCACCTTTCTTTGAACAACATCTCCATTTTCATCCAGCTCATCGACCACTCCTCCTTCCTCACGCTGATCATCACTAAGGCTAGCAGCCCAAGCTTCTCTTTCCTTGTTCCTTCTCACCAGAATGAATCTAATAAGGAAGAGAATCGCAGGTGTTCCAACCCAACTGATAATAGTCATCGAAGCCCATGCTCCGTAATATCTTGGTGCAGCACTGGGTACCCAAATTTGAGGGGACACAAGATTTCCAACACTATAACCAAGCATGAATAGAACATTGCGGGTGAGTTTCTTGGTGTATCCTGCTGCCGAGGAACTAGTCCATCCCAGTGCGATAATATAAGTAACTCCGTACGTCTTTCCGGCAAGCAACATGGATGCGAGTAGCGCAAGCTTGCGGTGCCAATCAATTGCCATCATACCAATACCACCAGCAATGGCGGGCAAGCACCATAATAAGCCATGGTATGCTCGTATGCCGGGGAACCACCGCAGAAGGAAAGTGGCAACGATGCAGACAAGAACACCAAAACCACCACCAGCGGCGGCGACAAGAGTTGAGCCGAGTGGAGAGACCCCAAGAGATGTGGTGAGAAGATTTTGCTGTCCGTATGTGAGGTTGTTGGAATACATCAGCGTGAAAGCCTGGAGAGCAAACAGCCAAGAAATGGGATCTCGGAGCGTCTCGATAAATTGGGATTTCTTGAACTGTTTTTGTTCAATGGAACTTTGACTTGAAGCGTGCACTCTTCGAATGACGTGGATCTTTTCTTCGAGGGTAAGAAACTTGGCGTCACTTGGGTTGTTGGGATAAAAAAAGAAGGTGTACACTGAGAGGAGGAAGGTGAGTCCACCAGTGGTGATCATGAACAGTTTCCATGGAAGGACGGTTGTGCTTTTACTCCAGAGAAGACCGTAGCCGATGAAGCCTGCTGGGATGGGTGCACCAATGCAACTGATCCATAAAATGGGCTGCAAGAAGGAATGCTCCTCGCGATTGAAGAACATCCCCATTGTAATTTCCATGGCTGGGACAATTACTGCTTCGACTGCTCCAAGCAAAAGTCGAAGGACAATGAGTCCGGCGTAATTTGTCGCAACACAGTGAAGAAAGATGATTACCGACCAGGAAAACACTACTGTTCCTACGAATTTTCCAAAGGGAAGTCTTTGCATAAGATAATGGCCTGGCCATTGAGCGACAAGGTAACCTGGGATACTTTAGCGAGGGGAGAGAAGAGGGTACATATTTAAATCTTACCGACATAGAAGAAAGTGTTTAGATTGTTGTATTCAGCTTTCGAAATTCCTGTTTCCTCAAACAGTCCGAGAATAGCAGCGTATCCCAAGGTAGATTTGTCAATCTGCTTTTGTCAGCTTGTCATTCTTTTCGTATCAGGTAGTAGACTCACGAATAAAATAACATTGATGGCTGAAAGAAGACCCATGATGTTAAGATATAACTTCCATTTCAGCTTCCTTTCCTTTTCAGGAGTAAGAGGTCCAAATTCATCCCCATGCTGTTCAACCAATTTCAAAGTGACGTCCGCATACTTTTCCTTGATGGTTTTTGCAACACGTTGACCTTGACCCACAGGGCTGTTTGTTGATTGAACTTCTTTTTCGTCGCTCATGATGGCCGTTGGATTAAGCTCTACCCTAGAAATCTGTATCAACTACACAACTCTGGCTTATCATGCTGGCTTTATAGGAATATACAACATCGTATCTCCCTCTTCACACGGGATAGAAGATTCAGCGAATGTTGATACAGGATTGCGCCATGGGTCAAAAGTATTGTGATTTTTCTGCAGTAATCCACTTCACGAGACTCGATCTGGAGAGGCTCTGTGAAATATGATTACTTGCGGGTGTTCCTTTGGACCGCAACCGAAAAAATCTGTGATTCAAACTCAAAGGCGCCCGATAGTTTGGTGATGGTCTGACCTTGTGTGGAGACTCGATTTCGCCATTCTCGGTTGGCATTGCGTAGGTGGGGTAGTCAACCAAACGCAGGCACCTTGGGGAAGACCACCCAATTATAAGTATTGGTTTCCTAGCTACTTCTGATTGAGACTCTCTTGGTTGAGTCATAAGCCGTAAAAGTGCGCAGAATTCTTTGGTAAGAGGCAGGCAATCTTGGGAACGACCCACTGCCTCCCCACTTTTGCAACGGTGGGTCTGTACCACTCTATATCTCTCATGATTGGACATCCGGGATTCTTAGTACTCTTGGCTTCTTCTATTGCTAGCGGGATTCACGATGAAGTCATGAGCGGCATTTGATACGCAATTGTCTGCCATTGATACACTCGGTTATATGGTAGCAGATTCGCCTTTACTTCATTCCCAAAGACTTCGAACATAGTCTACAGCATCTGGTATAATACACGCCCAAAACCAACCATGACAGCCATTAAAACAGATGAAGTTTACATTGACCATATCACGGTTCTTTTGAGCAAGGAAGAGTTTGAGACACCTCCAGAATGGCTGACTGATAACTTCAATATTTTAGAAGGAGGAGACCACACTGGTATGATATCTAGGAAAACCTTTCCGTTCACATGTTGAGATCAAAATTAGGGAAACTCAGTCACATAAAATTGATTGCCTTTAGAGATGGATCATACATTGAACTCTTCTCGTGGAAAGGAGTTCCACCAAATGACCACCCATGGGGCATCCGAGAACCGGGACTGCTGGACTTTGCGCTATCCACAGCATCCACTGCAACTTCAAACTGGGAACGACTAGTGCGTGGCTTTGTAGAGAAGAATGGCGATGGTCAACTCGGCATCAAATATGGCAGACCCAAGCCTGGAGGTCGAAAGACACCAGCAGGTGTAAACATCGAGTGGGAAACGACTCACCCCGAGTATTCCGAGGGCCCTAAAACTCCGGCTTCCTCACATCTCAGCAAAGGACGGATTGAGGCCCCTTTTTGGTGCCACGACAAGACGGAACGAAAATGGAGAACGCCGTTTGATGATGTTGAGAAGACGACTCATCCCTCTGGGGTAACTGGTATTGCACAAGTTGAAATATTGGTACCGAAATTCCGAGTGAGCGAATATGCTCGTCTGTATGAAACGCTCACCGGCTCTTCTGCTGAAGAGGTCAACAAAGAGTCCGGTCTCACGAATGGGACTGGTTATGCCTTGTCTACTATTACGCCGATATCGGGGAAGCTGACCCAACAAATCTGGATACACCCGACTGAGGAATTAGACGACGGAGCAGATCCAAAAACTGGAGGCATTGGAATTAATGGTCTGGTTTTGAAGGTTGAGGGTAAATCTGGTGACTCTATCAAAAGGTTGAGTGAATCGGGAACAGGTTCCAAGATTGCCATTTTCTCATGAAGGAAGCACGTATCATAAAATGAAATCATCAATATCAGTTAAATCTCGCTTGAAAGAGACATAGATAATATTAATCTAATTTGCGAGATGACATCTTGAGGATATATTATTTAACACCTCGCAATATCACATCCGCAGCCTTCTCGCTGATGACAAAAGTTGGCAAAACTGGGAAAGCCCCGGGAACTCTTGGAAAAGCACTCCTAGTAATAATCAGCACACATCTTCGTTGACGTAGATTAAAACTCGTAGCCAAGACTATGCGCATAACTTGGGCTTCGGCTATGAACTTCTCAAAAGACAATGAGGAAATATGTTACTCACCCATCAACAACCCTCAGCCCCTTCACGCCTCTAACCCTAAAATTAGAATCCAACACCGCCAATGGATCCCTATCTGATCCGATTGCACAACTGCTAGTAACGTGATGACTAAACACTTGATTCCTCAAGAATTCCTTCTCATCCGCAACCGTGCAGTTTGGATGTGTACAAGGATGAAGTTCCGTAAAGGTATTGTTGGGAACAGATTTGAAGATTGGCCTCATCCATTTTGCAGCCTCGTACATTTCATTGAGATCCTCATCATCTCCTTTGGAGAAGAACCCAAGGTTGATTTCTGGAGTCGCTCGGGGGTCGGTACTTTTTAGGAGCACTCGCCCGTTGATGTTTTTGGGGTTCATGTGTACCATGGCGCAGAGAAATTGGTTGACGTATTGAGTTGGGAATTCGGGCCAGAATCCTTCGAAGGAGAAGACGCCACAGAAGAAATAGATGTTTCGGATTTTGGCGAGGGCTGTTTTTAGCATTACCTTCGGAAGTGTTCGTTAGCTACTTGTTTGTATTTGAAGGGGGGGGGGGGGGGGGGGGGGGGGGGAGGAATAGGTTGGCTCTCGCTTAACTCACATCAAAGAAGAGAAACCCTGGAATTGCTTTCTCATACTGTCCCATAATCCCACCTTCATAGTTGTCTTGTACGTTGTGCCCAACACCAGGAAGATCTTTGATGATTGGGATGTTGAACTTCTTGAGCTCGGCAGCTGGTCCGATCCCAGACAATTTGAGAATTTGCGGACTGTTGAAGGCCCCAGCCGAAATAATAACCTCTTTTGAAGCAAATACTTTACCGGGAACGCCCTTTTGAGAGGCGTTATAGAATGGATCGGCCGAGTAAAGATGTGGACCTTGAAGGAATTCCACCCCGATGGCAACCGGGAATTTCCGGTTATCGGTATTGAAAATAATCTTGGTGACAAGGGAATTGAGCTGAACTGTGAGCGGGAATTTCTTCGCATCGGCCAAGGTCTGTTTAATATAAATATTTGGAGAAGAGCGAATCCCATTTTTATCGTGGGTCAAAGGCCCAAATATTCCAAGACTTTGGTCGCGGTTGGGATCCGCTGCATTCATATCTCTTGCCACGAGTTGGGGTAACTCGGAGGCTTTGAATCCCGTAGCATTGGCGACCTTTCCTGCAATCACAACTCCATCGGACGTAGTATCACCTGCCCAGGCGGTGAAATATTGCGAGGTATCCAACCAACCATTAAATCCGTGGGTAGGTGTGCTTCCATTTGGGAGATAGTTGCAAGTTTCGAGTTTGACGAGGTATTTTCGCATGTTAGCTTCTGTCCATGAGTTATCCCCAGTGATGTCTGCAATATGTTTCCACTATAGTCGTCATGGTGTTAGCCCTTGCTTGTCGATAAGGTTTTCCCCTCGAGATATCTTTTTCCGTGCTAGTTGTTTCTCTAAGCGGTGGCTAGAAGATGTAGAATGAGAATGTATTAATTGGTGTCAACCTGTTGAGGTATTCATGAAATAAGAAATATCACTTGCATCTGCGGTGGCGGGCATTGCGATGTTTGCACCATTGTTCTAAGGTCATAGGGTAGTCAGTAATTAACAGAAAAAGGATGTCTCGGGATATGGCATATGATAAGCATTGAGACTTAGGAAAGACTCAGAAAGAAAGTGCGAAAACAGCGTCTCCATTACCTACCATAGCGCATCCACCCAACATACCAGCGCGAGGGTACCTACAGGCAAGAAGTCAGCATTAACCAAAGACTGATCATCCATCTCAATGGAACTAGAGAAAGAGAGCCACTTACCAAACACCCAACCTTTCGGCTCCTGGTGGCTAGAGGACGATCTCGGTGTCAGTATTGCCATTTTTAGCGGTATAGTTGACAAAGGTAGGACGAAAGCGAGCTTTATGAGGATTAAGTGTATAGACAATGGTGTTTCAACCCCCCAAAAACAACTTGAAGGACGGAAAAAATTGACTCGGAAAATACCCACCGGGTCTAATCCAACATAGAAACTACCATCCACCTTCCTCCAGGTAGTATGTATATACTTCTTTTCCTTCTCCTCGTCATCTGAATGTGCCACAAAATAGTCCCATCTCGTGTTAGGAGCTTCATAAGCATTGATGAAGTTAAAAGTCGTGGTCTACAGGTTATGGGAGTCAATATGGTTCTTCGAAGATGTATGCAGAAGCAAGAAGCTGTAGGGCCAGTACAAAAGTTTTGAGAATGAGGCATTTCTCTGTTCTAAGATTTGCTCAAAGGAGAGCAGTTTACTCGAAAAAGCTAGGTACTAACCACATTCGGGTTATCGCCCTGGTCATCGCCTGCTTCCAACAATAAAACAGAATGTCCTGCTCTCGCAAGATTTGCGGCTAGGGGTCCTCCTCCAGGGCCCGACCCGACGATCACGTAGTCATAGGTAGACTTTTGGGCCTGGATCAGAAGCGGGAAGATGAAAGCGAGAAGGAAGTGGAAAATTTTCATGACTGGATGGTTTCAACCGAAAAAAACTGATTAAACGAACTGGAGTGAAAGTAGGAAAAACATTTCGTTCTGCAAAAGAAGACATACTTAAGTATCATGTCGGCAGGCCAAGCGGATGGATCGTTCTCAACCCAGTTCCTTAAAAGTTGGTTTATCCCTCACAGAGTCGTAGAAGCGGGGATATTGCTTATCTGAGTCACATGCAGGTAAGCTTGCCATTCATTCAGATGAAAACCAACACGGCAGGTGCATGGCCAACCGCAAAAGATATTATTACATTTCTGGTCTGTACAATTGATGTCATACCAGTGCTGTGACAAATCAGTCGAGAAATAAATAGGTGTTTGTCCATGCTCATTTTCATCAGATGAACTGTGATCAAGCTTTTGAAGTGACGAAGGAATATTAGAAGGTAGTATTTCCTTACGCTGCACTCAATATTCGGGTTATCCGGCAGACGCAAGTGCAGGGGTTTTTTGCATGAGATAAGTTTGCCTAAATAGCTTAGATCAAATCCGAGCCTCTCTTCAACGGATGATATTAGTAATCATAAGTCAGCTTCTCACTCGGTCTAGTATCTATAACAGGCTTTAATAGAACTTCTAACTCTAGAACTAACGTCTAAACCTTATAAGGTCTATATATAAGCTTAGAATACTAACTTAAAAGAAAGTAAGTATAGAATATATTAATAAGATAATTAGAATAGGATATTTACGATTTAGTCGTATATTAAGTTGCTCTACAGGGTTTTCGCCTCGTAGGGATGTCGGTTAGTAGAAAGGAATGAAAATTTCGCTCCTAGGCCGAGGAGGCCACGACAATGCCAAGATCGAGGGTCTGCCAACGCATCACAATGCAGGACGAGCTTGAGGTGTAGTCCTGGATTCTCTAGGTTGAAATTTACGTTCTCAAATACATCGCTATTGTCTAGTAAACTAACAACACGAATCTTCGCCTTAAGTTCTATTTTTACTTACACGAGTGTAAAGGAAAGGTATATCCTAAGCATTATAGTATCTTATATAGTTATTTATATTCTAACTACTCTTACTCTTCTAGATATCTACTAAGATTACTAGCGCCTGTATTAAAGAGCTCTAGAGCCTCTAGAGATAGAAGGATAGTTTATAAGAGAAAATCTAAGAAAAGAAGAATAAGATAATAGAAATCTATAATATAATAGAAGATAGAGATATAACTAACATTAGAATCGTTATCTTCTTAGCTACTTATTATAAATTATATATTAATATATAATAAGTAAAGACTAGATAGCGCTCTAATAGATTAGAGTACTATTTATATATAACTCTTAGAAGTATTATTAGAAGACTAGATAATATAAGATCTTATTAGATAAAAAGGTTATATAATAAAGTCTTTATATAATCGAGTTCTTAACATTAGAGACTCTAACTAAGAATAAAGGTTCTATATAAGACTAGTATATCTACTACTAGATAGAAGCTTTATACTTAACTTAGTTTACTTAGTTATTAATACCTTTTAGCTTTAACTACTTTATATAAGTAATAAGTTTACCTTTAAGTAAATACTCTATAATATAAACCTCTTTATATAGTAACTAATCTATCGAAATAATACCTTTATTAGATAGTTTAAGTTTCGTTATACTACTAGTCTAAAAAGCTATTAGTATCGCTTTATTATTATAAAGAAAGAAATATACTTACTATATTATAGTAATCTTACTTTTAAGCTTACTTCTACTACTAAAAGTAAGATATAGAGCTAGAGATATATATACTATCTATCTATTACTAGCTCTATTAATTAGAGAGTAAAACTATAAAAATTAGTAATAAATATTATAGCTACTACTAATTAGTAGCTTAAAGAATTTATAGACGTCGCTATTATAATATAATACTATAAGAGAATAGATATCTTTATAACGAATAGAGGTAATAAATTAGTTATAATCGCGATATATATATACTTCTATAAGAAAGTCTCTAAAGCTTTTTTTAAGGCTTTCTAGCGAAGGTTATAGAATTTCTAGCTTAGAGTAAAGAATAGAAGTTATTATCTTTCTATTATAAATATTCTACTAGAATAGATTTAGCCGCCTATACTCTTCTATAAGTAGCCTAAGATTTAAGGCGCTACGTCTTCTTTAGGTTATATAAAACGATTACTAATAATTTTTATAATTATATATTATATTAAGACTAAAGATACTAGATATGCCAAATTCTGGACATCCCAGTCCCCGAGCGTCGTAGATAGCTTATTATCGAGTTGCTGTGCTTCTTCCGCCTCTCTAACTAACTCAACGTAATTCTTCCGTTCCGCTAACCTCTGACGTTTCGCTTCGTTTTCGCAATAGAGCGGCCCATCCATAGCTGGTGGCACGATAGACAAATCCTTGAAAAATTCCACCATCTCCCATGGAGCAACAATCGTGTTGTCCCAGTCTATTACGGAAAGCACATTGTGCTTGAAATCAATGATCACGTTGCTATTGTAAAGGTCGGGTGAAAAATCGGGTATGGACCTTCCCGAAAGCGGAACTGCTTTGAAAATGCCGCCAGTCGTGACGGGAAATCCTGGATTGACCTCAAGACCTCCTCAACGACGTTCGGAGGGGTTCGTTCGCGTATGATTCCCTCATGATAGGGGTACTTGGCTTGGCTTGCCCAAGCTTCAAAGCAGTCGGCCGCTGAATCGAAGGGCCCCCCGATTTCATGGATAGGTCCGACGGAGTACGTCCCATCCGAGTGCTTGATAATGCTCCCAATCTTGGGAAACCGTATCGATGCCATTTGGACCTGTGTTTAGTGAGTTAAGAACCGGTCTGGGGGGGTTGCGCCGAGAACCTACCTGAATTCCTGCCATTGCAGCGTAGAACTTCGTCTTGAATTGAGGAGGAGTCTTCCCCTGGTGTACATGATATCCCCCAAAAGAATCCATCGCCGTATCTCCGGGTATAAATTCCATAATTATAAAAGGGACATCCACGGCGTTGCTGCAATCGGCCTCGTAAGCAAATACTTCCGGAAGTGGAATATTAGATCGCTCTCGTACTAGGGTCATTGTATCCACCTTATGCACCATACGTTCGGTCGATATTGGAGTTGCCTTTTGTAGAGGTGTTCGTGCAACCCAGCGAGTGCCGTCCTGAAAGTCTAGGCGACGTACCAGATTGAGCCCGCCCATATTGTATTCATTGGAAAGATGGCAGGCAGTTTGGTGGTGATGGTCTCTGTCATGTTTACTTTTGATGCGAACGGCATATTCCACAAGAGCTTCCCAATTGACGGGACCGAGTGAACGTTCTGTGCTAATATCTGTGGTTGTCCAATTCAACATAGGGTTGCTACTGCCTGCATTGATAGTTGGTCTCTTTTGAATAGTCATGGTGAAATGTTTGAAAAGAGGTTGATAATCGATCAGGAGAATGGATTGAGGAGCGGAGCTCTGGCTAGTGTCCATGTCACGTGGCTATATAGACAATAAATCAATCTATAGATCTATCACATCTGTCAGCACAGGGGACATCCTCATTCTAATACATCAACTTCTTCTTATTAATTGAAAAGAAGGTGCGTTTTGAACAGTTTCAGGCTTGGGAGAGGAACCCCTACTACAACACCACAGGGAGCTGTGAATCGAATTGAATTTTCCCCACCTTTTCAAATGGGTGGACCAGAAGAAGTCTCCATGCGCAGACTTCCTCTACATTAGTCGCTGAAGGGTTCAAACAGCGTAACTTTGAGTAAGCCTCTTTATATATCGAAGTGATACTTAATTTTGTATTTTGAATCTAGTAAAGTTAGTAAAAAGTTACTTTATTACCAGTATTAGTAGATTATTGCTCCTAAGTTGCTGAAAAAAGAGGACAATCAAAAGAATAAATAGCAATAGCAAGAAGCAGGAGCGAAACGCCGTAGTATCAGTCAATCAAGACGGTCCGCTTATAAACCAGAAATTAAATTTCTTCAGATTGGAGAATACCCAGCCTCAACATTACTTTTCGTCTCCTCCCATCCATGAGGCTCCAAGCCACATAGTTCTAAAGTCGAATGCTCCACACTACACGGCAAAACATCCAACTCATCACCCTTCAAATCCTCATCCCCAATCCTCCAAAGATTCACAATTCCGCTTTTCAAGAAGTCCTCGCCCAACACGACGAAATGGTGCCAGTCGACAGTCGCCTCATCTGGGAGTTTTTTGATGAATTCCACGGCGTCAGGGATTGATTTTCCAAGAAATGGCGATTTCCATTCTTGTGTGATAGGTGGTTTGGTACCGTCTATGTATTGGTTTCCTTGTTTGCGTGGAGTGTTGGCGTAGGAGTCGGCGAGCCAGAGGTGCCAGCTATTTAGGTTGGCGCCTTCGTATGACTTTTGGAGAACTTGGTTGATTTGCTGATTGAGACTAGTTAAAAGATAATTTAGTAATAGTAGGGTATAACTAACATTGGTAGATACGTCTACCAGAACGAAAAGAGCAATATGAACATCAGTCCAATTTGGAGGGTCTCTGGGGCCGTCGTGTGACATGTTGTCAGGTGAGTTAAGGTAATGATCGTAATAAGCTTAATAGACGGACGGGACTATGCTGTTATTCGGTAGGTCATTTATTCTTTCGTCAAAGTTTAAGCGCAACTAATTTGTTTCGTTAATGATTTATACTGTGACGTCAGAGTATTTTTTCAAGTTGAAAACTTTGACATGAGTGTTTCGACAAATATTCGTACAGCCCTGTTCTCACACCGAGAGTCACCCTCTTGAAGAATATTGAGTTATTTTATATAAGTTTTTACGTTACCCTCTAGAGATGTATATTATCTGTACTTTATAGTCTTGGTCTTTTAAAGGAACTAAGAGGCTCTAGTTTAATCTAGAATAAAAAGGCTAAAAGTCGTCTGTTTTTAGTATAATCTAGTGTTTTCCTAACTCATCCTCCTTATACCCTACTATAACTTACGCTCTATCACTTTTCTAGCCTACTAATTTCAAACAAAAACTCTTCAAACCCTCGAAATAATCCTGCCTTAAAATTTAGATACTTTTTATTTCTAGGTACCAAAAAATTAAGATAAACCACCACAAAAAAGCTCCTTAGATTGTATACATCGTTTTCCTGAACAACCCATTAACACTTATCATCTTAAATTACTAAAAAACCACCTTTCTAAAACAAAGCTCAAAACAACTAAAGCAAGAATCCCATAATTTAAGAGTTCTCTATATGAACCTACCTATATTCCTTCCCAAGTAGTCAACTCTCCAACTCCCCAACTTCTTTCCGAATAATTCTAGCTAATACATACATACCATCATCCAGACGTAAACGCGACACTTATCAGCGTACATCTCAAACAATCAATCACTACGAGACAACATCGTCCCCCCCCCAAAAAAACGAAATAAAACAGGGAGCAAGACCTCCTCTTCGTTACTCAAATATACTCTGAACGATCTCTTCGAAAACCAATAGACCCTACCTCACTCTCTGGAGATGAACATGATGAAAAATTAAGCACCCGTCTGACCCAGAGGCGTAAAGGAACCCCCTCAATGTACCTCCACATATCCCACGTAAATTCTACACACCGCAAAAACAGGGGAAGAACGACCAAGCATTGGAGCTCCCCTTGGCATTCCACCATCGAAGAAAAAAAGATTTAATGCAAAGCCACTAGCAAAACCAACTGTCAACGGTTCTCATTTGAGTTCATCTGGCGAGGAGTCAATAATTCTTAGGTATGCACGCATTACCACCCCAAATCCATCATCCATCCCCATCCATCCCCGGGCACCCTTCGCTTCCAGACCGTTTGCTTCAAGACTACCCATCATCAGACATCACAACGCAAGCCATAAAAATTCGCACTAGCTCCGTACCCCTGTCGTTCCCGCTGGATGAACATATCCCATCCATCCCCTCCAATGTTTTTTCCTGCCCCTCCGTTCCATTTCAAATTTCGCCCAGAAACAAAGAGAGATATCGATTGTGCTAAAGTGGTGCATAGAAATATATGTGCAGGTTGTACCGTTTCGTTTGCTTCGGAAGTGCACCCCTGTGCAAAGCACCATCTTGTCCTCATCTCATGCAGAGAAATATAATGACGGGGAATCTAGAAGTCCTTGAAAAGGTTACCATGTCTAAAATATGTTAGTCTCGAGGAGTACCAGCAAGTATAGACGGAAAACTTACTCATCGTGCCCAGTCGCTCCATATGTCTCTGTTTCCTCTGGGTACTTGTCGAATTGACTTGCATCACCCACACCAGCCTTGACAGGTGGAACGTATGGTGCATCAATATCTTTCTTGGCCAACCTTTCCCACGTTACCTCTGCAAACCATTGATGATTCTTGACATCCTCGGAACCACCGTGTAAATTACCCAGTCGCTTTGTCAAATCGGCAGTGATAAGGCGCTGAAGAAGATCTTGGGCATCTGGGTGAATGTAGGGAGGATATTTGACTCGACCTTTGAGAATGTTCTCATAGATCTTCATTGGTGACCCACCATCCCAAAATGGAGTGAACCCGCAGAGCATTTCAAAGATCAATATACCGAGGGACCACCTAGAAGTTGGTCAGCACCATTCATTCACATATGCTGGGAGTCTCCCACTCACCAATCGACAGACTTGTTGTAACCTTTGCTGGATACCACTTCCGGGGCAAGGTAATCCGGCGTGCCGCACAATGTCCAAGTGATATCGGGTACCTTCTTCGCGAAACCGAAATCGGTGATTTTGAGATGACCATGACGATCAAGCAGCAAATTTTCGGGCTTCAAATCTCTGTATATTATGTGCTTGGAATGTAGATATTCCAGCGCCAAAGTGACTTCCGCCGCGTAAAATTTGGCTACTGGATTTGGAAATCGCTTAAAATTGTTAGTAAATCTCGCGTACGAGGGGTAATGAAATATTTACCTGCGACTTTCGCAATAGGGAGAACAATTCACCACCTTCCACAAAGTCCATCACCATGTATAGATTCTTTGAATCTTGAAATGTGCCCCAGAGTGTGATTAAGAATGCGTGCTTGACTTCTTGCAGCATCTTCCTCTCGTCATTGGTGTGTTCCACTTGCTTCATCTTGACGACTTGCGCCTTCTTCAATACCTTGACGGCATAAAATCGTTGGTTGTGCTTCGATTGGACTAGGTGAACCCTGCCGAAACTGCCTGTTCCCAAGGTTCGTAAGATGTTGAAATCCCCCAACGAGTATTTGCCCTTGGTTTGTCTAATTACGGTTGGCTGTTCTGCCACCAGAGGTTGCTGTGCGGGGGCACTTGCTGTTGATGTGGACGCAATTGGAGTCGCAGAAGGGATGGGCTGGGAGCCATTTGAAACAGCAGAAGGTGCGGTGGATGTCATCTTCACAGGAGCAGATTGGCTCGCGCCGTCATGCTGCGGGGGGTTGATGAGGTTGTTGATAGATGGCAGATTCTGCCCTGTTGACGAAGAAGTAGTAAGTGTATTTGGCGACTGGGAGTCTGAGGCGGGGGGTTGTAGCTGAGGAGGTATCCTTTGTGTCATTGGCTGTTGTTCACCCACGATTGCGGGGCTTTCTTGTTGCTTGACCGGCACCACCTGGGAGTTCGGTTGTGAATGTGCCGTGGATTGGGTGGAGAGTGAAGCGATCGAGTTATCAAAGCCTCTTGAAGAGGTTGGTGTAATTGGACTTCCGGGTTGACTTGCAGAAGTCGGCGAGGTGGGGTCGTTCTGGCCGGGCGACTCCCGTGTCCGTTTCTTCTTTAGAAAGCCTAAAGTCGGCATATGAAGATGTTGGAGCGTTTGGGAGAGCGGCGTCTATCTTGCAACGTGCAGGTAACGGACCTAGGAAGGGAATAGAATCAGTGAGTGGATGGAGAGGCGAGGAAGAAGAGGAGATCATACGACGAAGCCAGTTTCCTGGAGGTCGAATGTACTGGTACTGCGAGTGCTGCAAGTAGTTTGGGCAGAGGGCAAAATAGTTCTGGAATGTCGAGTGTAGGTGGCGATGCGCAAAACGTGGGAGGAATGGGTGCGTGTCTGTGAATGGAAATGGAAGGCCCACAGCCGGTTCTTTGGGACAGCGACGGCAGCAAAGTGCGATGCGATGGATGGAGGGAGGTATCGTGGGGTGTAAGTGGCCGTGGTCGCACAGCTACACAACTACACAATCGGGTCCACGGGTAGTTGCAGCTGGGGTCCAATTGAGGTGAGGCAGGTGAAGAGAGATGCTCAATTGGTGACAAAGGAGAAGAGGGAGGAGGTTGAGGTTGACGTGTGAGGATGTCGAAGGATGCGATGAGAGTGGAGGTTTCGTTGCCAGGGCTGATGGATCGCAGCGGGGAAGCAGGACCAGCACGAGTTCACTAGTGTCTACTTTTCGCAGGGGAGGGGGTCAAGGGCAAGGTCCCAGAAGAGGAAGCTATCTTCTTGTTTGGGCCGCGTTCAGAGTGAGAGTTTCAAAGGAAGGATTATTAGCAGAAAGTGAGGCTATTCAGAAGCATCCATCCTTCAATTTCAATGAATAATTTGCTATTTTGCTATATGCCACGGGAGCGGGGTTTGAAGAATTTCAATCCCCTCCAAAAGGAATGAAAGTATATGTAGGTGGTAGCACCTGCACCACCAACAAGAGTGATCTTCCTTTTGATAAGCCACGATAGCAGCAAAGGCACCCTTTTTATTGGTTCGACACTATGAGGTTTGTCATACAGTTGGAAGAGAGCTTTGTTTTCTTCAAATATCCCCCTTCTCAATACTTGTAGATTGACAAGTAGGTCTGCAATCTGCACAACCACGTTCAACTAGGAGAGCCGTTATACTGGTACTGGGTCACCCGTATCCGCATAAACTTACCCCGCCAGCTCTCGAGTCTATCCTTGGCCTGATCCATTCAACTACCACCATCCAGCAAACGGAATCTATGCAAGTAGACAGAGCTGTCGACAGCTTTGATCTTCTGCATTTAGCTTGAATCGGAATATTTGAGTATCAGACCTTAACAAGTCCCAACACCCTCCAATTCCCCGAAGTTCTCCAGAGGTTGAGCCTCGTTTCAGCAACTTTTTCCTGGCTGCACCCGGGCAAGAACACGAATCCTCCACTCCAGATCCGCATTTTAAGGATATTCCCATCCACCAGCGAGTGTCAGGTTGAACTTCAGCCACCAGTTTGCTTTCGCCACCTCGTGATGTGCCAATCATCAAGGGCCGACTACTTTGGGTCAAGTGATTCTAAGTATACAACGTGGTAGGTCAATATGTTAAATTGTCCTAAAAGTCTGCAGCAGGTGCCAAGTTGAAAAGCTTCGTCCAGTCGCATGCTGATTTGGAGGTGTTTGGAAACTGTTCGATCTTTCATCGAAAAAGGTTGAGTGAGGAATTTTTGGATTCGTTTCCGGTCCAAGTCCAACGGGGAATACCCACTTCACTTCTTTCCATCCCTCATCTCTGACCACATCCCATCGATAAACTGAAAGACCATAGTAACCGCTTGCATGACATCCTCACTAACATCCTGGCCTCCCAACTTCTGTTGAATCTTATCCGGATGCCATCGAATGCGTTCCAACTTCAAAATCTTCCCCATTTCCGCTTCCGTGGGTTCCCCAAAAGTCGGCGCATTGAGATAAAACCTCTCGATTTCCTTGAAATCGATATCCTTCCTTCTTCCACTCTCAACAGGCCAAGGAATAGAAGCAACAGCAACCTTGCCATCTTCCCCCTTCCCAAGTCCATCCCACTTCTTGGTATACGTTTCCCATCTCTCCCCCCACGCTTTTCTAGTCTTCCTCTCTTCGCCACGTTTGAGACTCTCTTCAACCTTTCTCCGAAATCTCTCAGCCTCTCTTTCTTGTTGACGGCCTTCTTTAGCGAGTCGTTCCCTCTCCTTTTTGGCTTCATCCCTCCTTGCCTTCTCTTCAAGTAGGTGCTGGTGGGTCTTCTCATACATCTTCGCTCTAACATAAGCAGTATATTCCTCATCCGTCATGCGTTCCAGCTCGCCGGTAGGACCCTCCTTAACAACAGGGTATGTATGAATAGGTTGACCATAAACGCCTTCCCAGTACGAAGCACCTTCGTCATCAGCCATCGCATCGAAGAGGCTTTCCCGAAATGCTACATCTGGGTCATACTGGCCCGAGGATGTATTTGGGAGATGGGTATCGTCGTATAATGAGGGGTCATCTTTGGTCTTCGCTGGTGAGGTAGAGCGTTTGCGCCGCTTGCTTCGATGGTGGTGTCTATGGTGCCGGTCGCTTTCGCGGTGGCTTCTATGGGAGGAGCTTCGAGGTCGATCGTCATCGTCGCGAGATCTTCGTTTCGACTTGAATCGAAATTTCGTTTTGTGTGATGCCTCGTATTCATCTGTATTTTTGTCTTCGTTGCGCTCTGTGCCGTCCATGTTTGCGACCGGATCGGCAGCCGTCTCGCTCGTCATCGCGGACGAAGGTATCTGAGACTATGCGAGGGCTTGTAAGAAATCATTTAGTGAGAGGCTTTGGTCAACTTCAAAGTGTGTTGTAAGATTCATTAATGCGTTGAAGAAATATGAGTGTTCAAGGTTGTGGTGAAAGCTGAAGGGGAGGGGACTTTAAGCCCTGTCTATTTTGTGGTCCGTTCCCTGGCAGCCTTCTCGCCGAGGCTGTCGCAACAACCTAAATTCCCTCGACTCAGAACTCCCCAATTCAAACTTCTTCTTTCTCAACAAAACCCTTGATCAACATCACCTCACTCCAATATGTCCGGCGCCGGCCTCTCATACGGTCTCAACATATCTAAGAAAAAGCAAGGAAGCAAACCCCAACCCGCAAAACGGAAAGGACTATTTGATGACGATTCCGACGAAGATGGCAAACCCACCGAACAGGGCGTAGAAGAAATCGGCGAATTTGGAGGTCTCTCAAGCGGCAAAAAGTCATCTCTCCCATCACGAAATACCGGACCACCAAGCAAAAACAAACAAAATGGTGGCGCAAAGAAGGCCCCAATTAGTATGTACGGCGATCTTGCAGCATCCTTCACATCGAAGAAACACGCAGAAACAGCGGAGGAATTAGATGCGAATATCTATGATTATGACGCTGTCTACGATTCGCTGAAACCCCAGAAGAAGGTTACGCAAGAAGATAAGGAGCGCAAGCCGAAGTATATGTCGAATCTTATTGCTGCGGCAGCGGTGCGGAAACGGGATTCTACCATTGCGGAAGAGAAGAAATTGGCCAGGGATCGAGAGGCAGAGGGGGATGAATTTGCGGATAAGGAGAAATTTGTCACTTCGGCTTATAAGAAACAGCAGGAGGAGAATAGGAGGCTAGAAGCGGAAGAGAAGATCCGTGAGGAACTGGAACAGGAGAAAAATAAGGGAGCTGGAATGACGAATTTTTATAAAAATATGTTGGAGAAAGGGGAGCAAAAGCATGCTGAGATTGTTAAAGCTGTGGAGGAGAGGGGGAAGAACGGCCCGGATCAGGAAGAAGATGAAAAGAAGGAGAAGACCGAGGCCGATATTGCACGGGAAATCAACGAGAAGACTGGTGGTGCTATTGCTGTCAATGACGAGGGGCAAGTTGTTGACAAGAGACAGTTGCTCAAGGGAGGTTTGAATATTGTACCCAAGCCGAAGAGTGCTGCGCCAGCAAATCCCTCACGTGGTGGTACAGGCTCTGATCGAAGTAGAGGATCTGGATTTGTTGGTGCTGGTGGTGGAAAGCAGGCGATGAGGGAACGACAATCACGAATGATGGAGGCACAACTCGAGCAAGCAACGAAGAGAGCCCTGGAAGAAGATGAAGAGGAGAAAGCAAAGGTTGAGCGAGCTTCAAAGAGTAGAAAGACTGAAGGGGATATCATGAGTGCTAAGGAGAGGTATCTTGCTCGTAAAAAGGAGGCCGAGGAGGCGAAGAAGAGGGGAGAGGCGCCTTGAGAGTAAAGAATTTTTAATTGCACACCAACCGCTCCGAAAGTATAGAAATGCCCCGGATACTCCACAGCAGTCCATTAGGCTTTCCTAACTTGACATCGTCGGTGATCATCAGGAGTTTAGGTGATGGCCTTCACGCCGCATCGAGGACAGGCAACCGTTGGTATAGAATCTGCTTGGGAAAGCGATATGATCTTGGGTATAGGATTATAGGTCCAGGTTCCACATGTAGTGAGTATGGTTTGAAGATTGGCTTTGCAGCAGTAGCTTTGATTTTTTCAAAGATCTACCTGCACTGAAGTGGTGATGGATATCGTCTATCCGTCAACGAAGCATAATACAATCATGGGCCCACGCCCCTGTTTTACACCCGTCTAATGTACACGCCCTTTTGTTGTGTGATCGTACAAAGTTCCCCTCGTCCCTCTAGTTACGATTCTCCCTCCACTCCTGAGCGTTGTTGTGCTACCCAAATCCTCGACGTAGAATCTAGAACATCCCCCCACCACTTCCCTTTGCACTTTCCTGCTGTATCCTCTTGATGTATGTTGTCGATACGATGTTCCAAGCGGCCATATATTTCTCCATACATTGCGTGTAGCATTGTGTCTCGCCGCTAGATAATGAGGCTCCGGGTTTGGGGACACACTTCTCGAAGCAATGCTCGTTGACTTTCTGTTTGTTTGATCAGTATTTATTCTGTGTAGAATATGCAATTGGAACATGGGACATACCTCGATCAATTGTCGCGCATTGGTCATGGCAGCCTCTTGTCGTACTTGGTTCATGACCGCCGACTTGGGGTCTGCGTTTCCTCCGAAGCTGTCCATTTTTGTTGATTTGTTTTGAATTTGGAGTAGGGGTATGAATTAATTGTTCGATAGAGGAGGTGCAGCTGGAAGTGATGTTGGTGTTGAGGACTGTAGATGGTGAACCAAACTTTTCTAGTCAAGGCTGACGGAAAGTACTAGTAACGATTTCTCGGAGCAAGAACGCACTGAACTGGGTGGTGCAGGGCAGGGCAGGGATCTGGCAGCGAACGGTGACGCCCCCGGATTAATTGCCTTGCACGGTGGTGCAGCAGAAAGGCCAGCTATGCTACTGGTATGGGCTCAGGCTATGGAATACCCTCAACTTTCTTGACTGCACACCACCACCCAAAAGGCTCAGCCTCCTCCTCGACTCTTCCTCCTCCTTTTTTTGTGTCTTTTTTCCCTTTCTTCTTCACTAACGACGCTGCGCATTGTTTCTTTTGCCGGCGACCTCTTTGCGATTGAAGCTCAGCCTTTGGAGGGAGCTTGCTTTTTAGGGGCTTCCGTTCGATATTATACGAAAATTACGGGAGAATGTGGTTCTCTTCAACGCTGTCGGCGGCCTTGGGGCTGGCTGCTCTTGTGCAGGGAGGTCCTCATGATCAAACTACTACAAGTGCAGACGGAATAAGAAGCATACCTGTAGGACTGCTCTCTCTCTCGCGCCGCAAGGTCGTATGCTAACAGGGGAATAGTTGCGAACGCATACTTTGGACTCGGTTCGTCGAAATCGATGCTCGGTTTTGGGGATTTTGAACGCTAATGATGTGGGAAATGGATATAGCCCTATTTGGATTCCGATATGCAGAGTCGGTGGTTTGATTTTGGGGGAAACACAATTATTCGCGCGGATCAGTATGTTGGACTTCTGAGACTGGCACATTGGTTGCTAATGGGGGCCTTGCAGATATATCAGACTCAGTTCCGATCGACCTTCACAAGCAGGATGGATATTTTCGCGAGTGCCACTTACGGCCACGAATTGGGAGGTATGTTATAACGGTTCTTGGGGCTTGCTTTGAATATGGGAAGGGAGCAACATCTGACCTCACATCTGGCAGATTGAATTCGAATTCAAGATCCACGGATCCAACACCCTCCACGGCGATGGCTTCGCCATGTGGCTCACTAAGCAACGTGCAACACAAGGAGACGTTTTCGGCTCAGTAGATAAATTCGAGGGGCTAGGAATTTTCTTCGACACCTACAAGAACAACCGTCCAGGAACCGTGTTTCCCTACGTTATGGCAATGGTTGGAGATGGAACCAAGGTATACGACAAGGCAAACGACGGCAAAGACAACGAATTCATGGGCTGCTCTGCACGCGGAATCCGAAATGCAAATATCCCCACCAAAGCCCGCCTGACCTATTTCCAAGACAAGAGCTTGAAATTAGCCATCCAGTACAAGACCGAGGATGTATGGGAATTATGCTTCGAGACCGATGAACCACCTATGATTCCCTCCGTCTCATACCTTGGATTCAGCGCCGAAACTGGAGAGCTTAGTGACAACCATGATATTATCAGTGTGCACACCAAGAACCTTTATGACACAAAATCGAGGGAGGCAAATACTCCTGAGGGACCGGGCAAGATGGGACCAGGGCCTTCAGGCAAGGGACGCGATAAGAAGGATGGCTGGAAGAAGAACCAAAAGGAGAAGAGCAGCGGAAGCTGGACCTGGTTCTTCTTTAAGATCATCCTGTTCATCTTGGTCGCTGGTGGTGGTTATGTTGGCTATACTGCATGGAGAACTCAACAACGAAGAAGTCACAGATTCTAGATTGGTAAATTTTATCCCGACTGGTCTTTTCTTCTTTCTTTTTGCTTTCCCAGTAGTTGGGGAAAGAGCCGTGGTTGGGGTTGATACGAGTACATACTGGAAAACCTTGGAAATTCGGGGGAACTCGGGGAAATAAGCGGTTGAGGTGGTGCTGGGGGGAGAAGCATATCGTGTAAAAGAACAGGAAGGTGGTGTGGATGAGATGAACGAACGAGCGAATCAACGATTATTTTGCATTTTCCGGGTCATTCTATGCGCGTGTATACCAAGATGAATGGAAGAAAATTTACTTTACCGACATTCTTGCACCTATTTCTTCTTGACTAGTAGCAGAAATTTGGACTTTCTTTCGGTTTTCCTTTCTCTCAAGATAAATGTTCTCGGACTTCGGCGCTTTTGAGATAGGTAGACGAAGGGTTGCGTTGCTCCATCGCTGTTCTCATCAAATATCGAGTGAATGAATATGAATATGGTGTAAGAAAAACTGTGTGGAAAGACTACCACGAAGTATAAAACGTAAATGATTATGAAAAGACATCATGCTAAAATTCAACACTCTAAGCAACCACATCACCTCGCGTAGCCATCCCCAACCCTGTCCCCTGAGATCTACATCTAAATCCCTTCGACTCCTCCACCCAATCCACCATCCTCCTACCTCGTTCATCCACAGCGACAGACTTAACAAAATACAACCCCAAAAGACGATTCTCAACCTCATGATTTGCAGAATCTATCTCCCTATTCCTGCATCAGCACCTTCCCATCAAACACCAGAGAATCCGGGAGAATAAATACATACCAATGGAGAGAAGGAGCGCCATCACCTACTAGGAACTCGCATTCTTCGACTAATCCCCGAGGTAACCAGTTTCGTAATGTATGCCATTGGTCCCATCCGTATTCATGGATTGAGATGTGATGGATATAGTCCCCGGGGTTATTTGTGATTTCTATTTTGTATGAGAGGGAATCTGGGGGTTTCTCGTATGTGATTTTGAGGTGTTTTGTGAGGTGATGTGTGGTGTTTTGTGGGTTTGGGGTGGACTTTTTTTATTTTTAGAATGGGTGTTTGGTTTTGGCATGTGGGGTGGAGAGTACTCTCGTTGGATCATATATATGTTTTTGAATGGCGGATGGAAGTTGGTAGGCAGGCGGGTTCATGAGGTAATTCACTTTAGGGTAGTAACGTGTATTTGATTCCTTCTCAGTTGCACAGTGAAAGGGGCTTGTAACTCTCTGAGAAAGCATTTCTCAAAAACTTTAAACGAGAACATTTATGCGTACCTCTCGTATCTGCTTTGTTGTTTGAGAAATGAGTGACTGGCTCCAGCAAGGTTTGGAAATCGACGGAAGAATGAAGGGAAGCAGAAAGTAGTAGTAACAACCTAGACGAGACGGTAAAACCAATAGTGCCCTCTTCAAGCATCCCTCAGTTAGAGATCTCGTTACTTGAATGAAATACACTTCCACTTCTCATGAACTTAACAACCACGCTTTTAACACCACTTCCCAAAAATACGCTTCCATAAAACCCAAGAATAAAGATCTGCTGTCTCTAGGACACTTATAACTGGAAGAACGATTTCAGCTACAACTTCATAACGGATGGTTTCCCTTGACTCCTGGTATCCAACTTTCCTCACAACACGGAAGATATCTACCGAACCCTTAACCCAACCATCTTTCGCGACTCATCACATTTAATGTAGATAAAGTATATGGGTTGTTAAATCTAAGTTCCCATTGACTGTTATGTTGGACCAACTCTGTAAGGGACGGTTCATTCGTTGAAACGATGTACTCATGAAAACTGGGTTGGTCATTCTAATTGTTATGGTTTTCGAGTGTAAATTGTGAAGTATAGAGTAGAAGAATCCGAGGATTTCAAGATTGACGGGAAGGATGGCAGGTATACTGACGAGGGGACCGACGAGGAGTCGATGAAGGCCACGGTCAATCCTTCCTAAACGAAGAGGCTTCGAGTTCTCTTTTGAACTTTTGTGGAATAACTCATAACCACCAGTAGAAGATCTTTCATAACTAGTGACCCCTCACAATTTATTCATTAAAGTCACCAAAAAATGCAGGTTTGAAGGTGTTGACTCTCATTGAGTGTCACGCAGTCTAGTCACGTGGTCTCGGTAAACAATAGGGGTTGAGTGGAGGGAAGGGCAGTGAGCAAATCTACTGGAACTTTTTTAGCCTTGTGTAACCTTGTAAACCTAGCAACAGCTCACACTGTTTATCATTCACAAAATTCACACATACAAAGCAATGAAACAAAATTCACATTCCAACCTTGATGTCTTTCTCTCTCTCTCTCAAGTCACACTTGGTCGAAGGTGTCCTGAAACACACCATCAAGAACAATCTGGTGCAGGTTTCTGCTAGAGTGACTATCTTGGAGAAATTAGACTTCAGTCAAATAGTAAAACATTGGCTCAATTTAATTTTATCTTTCCACCTGGGCATCTACCTCCACAAGTAATCACATAGAATGATAGAACTAGGACTGCAATATGTAAATTAACAGTGAATTATTTTTCTCAATAACCAAAAGAGAAAGGCTCATTTCACTTATTGTCACGTGGACATTCGCCTAAAAAAAGGGGCAGGAGTAAAGAAGCACAACTAAGAGCCTGCATTTCAGGTTGTTGTTGAGCTAACAAATGCACTATAAAACAGGTTTTGGCTAGTTTCATAAGCTATGCAATTGCTCATGTTGTCACGTCTTATGCAGGTATTGCTCATAGGAGGACTTAAAAGCATGCCTTCTTGCACTGCATGCTTGCCCTCTCCCACATCTCCAACCAACATAAAGCTGCCACACTCAAGAGCAGGCCAGCACCACCGGATCTCTACCTTCAACTCAACATATATCAGTCTTACCTGCGATCCCAAGATGCCTCCACTGCCACCAAACGCTGCGCTCCTCGCGTACCTCTCCGCCCGCCAAGAACCATGCCCATATACTGGCAGTTACGAGGTTCAGAGCAACTTCCTTTACTCAAACCTTGTCAACTCCCCACCTGGTCTCCAGGGGTACAATGACAGCGCCAACATATACACCTATCTCCCTATGCGAGTTCGTAGGCAACTTGAGGATCAATGGCAACTCGGCACTATGTTCCGTCTTCCTCCTGGAACTTGGTATGTTCGATTATTTCCCAATTTTCAGATTCATTCATATTGATGTAGACCAGGACCCCACTTTGGGCTTTCAACATCAACCAAGTGGCTCAACCCCCGAACGACGAACGTAATTACTGGGGCCTTTACCTCGTCAACACTCAGGTCTACAATGGCAATATCTCATACGATACGACAACCTACGAAATGAGACAGTTGGGTGCGTTGACCGCGGTTAGCCTGGTACCCTATGCCATCTGAGGTTTAGTTTGCGCTTCTTGCCCTGCAAGTTACCTTAATAGCCTCTCTGGTATTTTGGGTCTTCTCACGATGGTTTCCGACATTACCTTGCACCGAGCATTTCGATTATCTATCTTTTCCTTGATGAAGTAGCGCCTTCATATCTTTTCTGGATATTAGACACCTTCCCATAGAAAGTTTCCTAAATCATACTACACCGAGCGTTCAGCTACTTTCTGGTTTCCTTGATAGGGGTTCTTCATAACTACCTTGGTTTTTTATTCATCTTTTCACTAAATGATGACCTGGACTACCTAGCCTCAAAGATACTTCATAAATAAACTGCATTTTTTGCATCAACACGGTCTTCGATGCTCAACGTGACATGCTATGTGATCTTCCATTGAATGAATCAATGATTTATGGGTGTGAGACTCCAAGTAAACTGAGTCGGCGGAATCTGTGTCAAAATTAGGCATATCTGCTCTATGTGTAGATTCTATGAGCTGCCGCGCTCCAAGTCATGTATAGGTCCACCCGAGACATTTCCAAAAGCGGTCGCGATAGGACAGACCTGCACAAGTTAAAAATCGAGGCCTTACTTTCTCGGTAGACTGCCAGTATTATTGGGAGGATTGTTTAGTTGTATTTTGGATTTACAGTACTGTTTTATGTGAACTGGTGTACCTCGTTGAGCAGCTCGCGAGTCTGAAAGACATGATATTCTACGAGGACGGTCACGCATCGAGAAACCAGGCTTCCTTGAAGAATTTCGTTGTAAGAATTTATAACACTTAGTAGATCCCGTCAGAGGCATAAGCAATTGCTCGAAGGGTTGAAATGATAGTCATGGTGGGTTGAGAATGCCAAAAAATTCTGATGTAACCTAATAATATTGTTCAAAACACTTGTGTTAACAGTGCCCAATTATTCCAAGTCATTAGACTCTTTCTTCTAAAGCACTCTCAAAGTTGATACCAACGAATTATAATGCATAATTGCGTTCCTAGTTCCATTACTGTCAATTTCGAGGAAGAGAAAGGAATAAACAACAGGGGTATGTTGAAGTTGCACGAAGGTCTTGGCGCGTCCGCCTAGTCTTCAAATCGCGACAAACATTTTCAAAACAACTTCAACAACAACACAAACACATGCGCGCGAACTACGCTTTCTGTAAAGTGGGGTGCTGTTGCGCCTGAGAAGGTCTTGGTCCCTGGGACAATTGAGAGGCGCCTACAATTCAAGTAAGTTGGATTCGAGCCCTCAAAGCTCCGTTTGCACTCTGCATATCACTGACGCACAAAGGATGCCGTTACCCAATCACCCTCACATGGGCAGCTACTCCGGCTCCGAAAGTGATCGAGGTCTACAGCAAATTCCCCGACCCAAGACAAATCCTCGAACTCATGCCAAAGCCACCATGTCTCAAGCACAAGGTGCAATTACACGTCGCCCAGATCAACAAATCCTCGTCAACGGGTTTTCTATCGAGAAACCTACAATAAACCTGGTTAGCCTTGTCAAAATGCCTGCTATCAATAAGGTGGAGCTGCGCGACGACTCCGTGGATCTCAAATTCGATAAGAGATATACCGCCGAATCGTTCTTGATCATTTCACGGGGAATTGTGCAGGAGCGACCATGCACGCGTTGTCGAGAAGGCAAGGGGCCATACAAGCGGTGCATTCGTGTCCCTGGTATTTGTACCGGAGGTATGTATTATCTGTACTTTCCCTCTCAAAAACACTGCTAACACTATTTACAGCATGTGGTAATTGTACATGGAGTAGTAATCTGAGCCGTTGCTCTTGTAGAGAAGACGTGCCAGAGTCCAAGTTAGTTGAGCCTCGCAATATCGAACGCAAGCGAAAGGTGGAAGCAACTCCTGCCCCGCAATCCGCGAGAAAGAGAGTCAAACAGCTTCCTACGCCAAGAGTACATCCACAGTACGAGGAAGACGACTCTGTTGAGGGGGATGAGGAGGGCGAGGAAGCTCCTGCTGGCATTGTGTCAGGTAAGTTCCGTTCTCTCAGATGGCTAGCAAACTTAAACCCTATATACCAACCACTTAAACCAATCGGGTTTCACAATACCTACCACTTAGGAAAACTCTCAAACTAACACCTCCCTTCCCCCCTAGATCTCCCACTGGGTCCTCGAACAGAATTCGATATTGATGTAGCTATTAAAGAAGCGCAGAGTCTTGAGCAGGATGATTTGCTTCATGTTCGAAAGGTGCAAGCTCTCCGATTAGCGATTCTCGATCGGGAAATCGCAGCTCGAAAATATGCGGATGCGGATAGTGTCGTTGCGAGCTATTCCAAGAGGAAGGGTTTCTGAGTGTATGGCCGAATGGGATATAATGTCGTTTATGGTTTGATGATGCTGAGGGGTTCGGGGAGTGAGAGGTACTATAACTGAAAGTTTGTGGGACTTCTGGTATACTTTTCACTTGCCTATATTGATTTTTCACGATAAAAGTTCGCTAATACGTATACTTCTTTCAGGGTAGTATAATGAAAATTCATTTCCACTCTTTAACTAGATATGTATACTAGACTCCTTCGTTGTACCTGTCCCAAGGTTTTTAGCGAACTGTTCCTAAACAACTGAACGACAAGCGATGCCACGAACTTTGACGAGAGAGAGTAAAGTCGATGCCAAAAGACCCTCCTCACAATCGCGAATCTGCCTGTATACAATTTTATGACGGAAAATATCTTTCTCTACGTGATTACAACTTCAAAAAGTTGATTGAAATCACAACTCGTTTACCAGGAAGGGTACCAGGTCAGATTTTGGTAAAGCACTTAAAGCAAGCACAATGAATAGGTGGCGCAAAAGTAAAAAAATCCCATTTGTCAGCTCTCGGCACCCACATGAAGCAATCCACGCCCTTTGCAAATGAAAATTCAAAGAAGGCGCTGGCACAAAATAACCATTACAAATCCCCGTGCATGCTGCTGCATATAATACATTTTACCCCGCCAAGTCCCACCTCCTAATCTTAAGCAACTCGCTTATTCTCATCCTCATACCACTCACTACCTCTCAACTTAACTTTCTCCAGCAACATCACACCTCAAACCAACGAAAAAACAAAAACAAAAAAAATGGAAGCCCTCATCCTCGACGTCCCGCACAAAACAGCAATACTTAAAACCCTCCCAATCCCCAACCCCGGACCCAAAGAACTCCTCATAAAAGTCCACGCCCTAGCCCTAAATCCCGTCGACAGCCTCTACACCCACCACCCCCTCGCCCCCCCCTCCCAAACCCGCACCCTGGGCACCGACTTCGCAGGCACCATAGTCCAACTCGGCACCTCCATCCCCACCAGCACTCTTAAACCAGGAAAAAAAGTAGCAGGCTTCCTCCAAGGCGCATGTTCAGTGAACTTCCGTCCCGGAGCGGCAGCCGAGTATCTAGTCGTCGAGTGGGATTTAGTCTGGGAGGTACCTGAGGGAATGAGTTTAGAGGAGGCGAGTACGGTTAGTCTTTGTGCTTTGACGGCTGCGCAGGGGCTGTTTTATCGTTTGGGTATTTCTGCGCCGTTTTTTTGGGAGGGGGAAGGGGAGAGAGCGAGTGTGGCAGGTAGGGAAGGGGGGGAGTTGAGGGTTTTTGTTTATGGTGCTTCTACTTCTTTGGGGCTTTATGCGGCGCAACTTGTGAATTTGGCTGCCAAAGCTTCGGGTCTTAAGCCTGTTATTTTTGGGGCTGCGAGTAAGGGGAGGCATGGGATGTTGAAGGATAAGCCTTATAATTATCACGCTTTGGTTGATTATAGAGATGAGAAGTGGGTAGATGGGTTTTTGGAGGCGAACGAGAAGGTGGAGTATGCGGTGGATTGTATTAGCGAGGGGGACTCGGTTCGGAACGTTATCAGGACTGTAAAGGAAGGGGGGAACATGGCTGTTTATCGATCGAGAGCTGGGAAGGCTTGGGCTGCTGAGGAAGGGGAGTTGCCAATTGAGCCGGTTTATGGGGGTGTGTGGGAAGGGTTGGGGGTGGAGATTGAGTATTATGGTTTGTGATTGAATTGTCCTTTGTTTCGAGTCCTGACTGACTGATGTAGGATTTACAATTCCGGCTTCCCCAAAGGCTAGGGCTTTTGCGGTGGAGTTTTATAAATACTTGTCCACTGTAAATGTTGGGGAGAGACGATTTGAACCTAATCCTGTGAGGTTGATGCCGGGTGGGCTGAAGAGCATTGTGAGTGATGGATTTGCGTTGTTGGGACCGGGGAAGATGGAGGATAGAGAGGTCAAGCGAACGGAGGAATGGATGAAGCCTGTTAGCGCTGAGAAACTTGTATATAAGGTGGCAAAGTATGAAGAGGACCTAGTGAGCACTGTTTAGTTGGGGGTGACTTTAATTTCGTTGTGGTAATATTGACTTACTTTTCTGGAAGTGCTGTTTCCCACGACCCCAAATATTGTGAGTATTGTTGATGTGAAAGGTTTTTCTAGGAAACGAATCACCGAACCCACAGTATACCCCCCTTTGTTGCGTTTTCAAGCACGTCCTCACCATTGAAAAAGAACCCCCTTTTAATTGTACTTTGAGGAAAACGCGATTGATGAGCAAATTTCGAAATTTACGATTAAACTAGGCCATATAATAACTCGAGATGTATTGATATTCTGAGGCCTGATTTCCCTCCCATATGGAATTCCATCCGGTCGTCCTCTCAACCGAAAGAGGCATTATAATACAAAGAAGCCTTCCTCGACCTCACCTTCATTCCACTACCATCCCATGGCCATGGCAGTTCCAGTATAACCAGCCGTCATCATCAAACCAAGTTGGAAGAGCCAGAAGACAATTCCCTGGTATCGACCCTTTCCGCCCTCTTGACCATTGGCATAACCTCGCATGTACACATATCTGCTGACGGACCAGGCTCCTCCCAAGGCCGCGCTCGTGAGTGGGAATCTGAGACCGGCGATGAAGAGGGATCCAAGCATGGAAACCTGGTTCTCGATAAAGTTGGCGTGGGAACGTTGGACGCAGTTGAAGACGAAGGCTTCCTTGTCGGTGCGTGAATCCGGTGCGTAGGCCAATGGGTATGGGACCTTTGCGGCCTTGCGAGCGTTTCCGGTGGCTGCGATGTGGAAGATGTTGATGACGAAGGTAGAGGTGGCGGCAAGGAGGACGTAGCTAGAGAAGGGGTCAGCTCAGGATTGCAATTGGCCAAGCTAGAGTTAAGAAGGGAGCGTACCCATAGTTAGGATCGAGGGTGAAGGTGGTCATGATTGCGATTTGGTTTTGGTGGTGTTGTTGTGGTTGAGTTGAGTTGAGGAAGGTCTTTTGGTTTCGAGGGTTTTGAAGGTTTTTGAAGGTCTTGCGATTGAAACGACCGAGCTAAGGTGGGAGGGGGGAAAGTGAGGTTTTATTACCAGCACCACAGGGATAAGGAAATAGGAAAGGAGATAAGTTGGCTTGCACTTGACAAACTGGGAAAAGGAAAATAATAGGAGATCTGTTCTCTACCGTGAAGATTCTTTTCAATCGGGTCATCTGCTTCCAGAAACAAATAAAAAAATTGGGTTGGAATCCATGGTTTCGCCGGAGAGGTTGAACTTTGAGCCGCTCGGATTTACGGAGACAAGAACCATCCGTAGGTTGAGTACCCCTGAATCAAAGCAACGTGGGCGTTGATGCCTCGATGCCTTCAATATCAATTCCAGTGGAGCGTGGGTACAAGTAGCATCCTCAATATCAATTGATGACGGAGACAACGACGATGAAGACGTTGACGTACGTGCCCTGCTGTGCGAGAAGCGAGGCTGCCGATTTTCAACCGATTTTTGTGGGTTGGTGTTGTTGGTGTTGTTGGTTTTTCCAACATATGATTTATGTTGGTGGCGTTTTGCGAATTCGTGAGGGTCTCTCTTTTTCCGTTTATTCAGGTTGATTGATTCTCATTAAAGATAGGTATTGCGAGAAGATGTGGTGTTTGCTTTATATATGTACACGGTATATTTTCTCGGAAGCCCGGGGTTTACAAGCCACTCTGATTAGGTTAAACAAGGTATGGAGCACGCAATCACCAAACAAGGTTTAACGAGCAATCATCGTGAATTTATAGGTCCAAGGACTCAACTTGAGAATGATGAACTTTCAAGTTGCCGTCTTTTTTGCCTATCTTCCTGCTCCAAATGTTGACGAACTGTTTTCTAGGGCGTCGGTATCTGATTACTGGAAACGCAAGTAAGAATCTGTGAGATGGCAGTGAGATTCGGAATACAGCACCGAAATGTTTAGTGACATCGGAGTCTCGGGACGTAACTACTTTTTCCAATTACCTGTTCATCCGATACTCTGAGCTTCAAGAAACATTCGTTTTTCTCAGACGAGAAGTACCAACATATTGAACCAAGAAAGGGGACTCCTCACCTCTGATGGTGAGAGTCTCTGATGGTGAGAGTCTCTGATGGTGAGAGTGAGGAGTCACATCCCAACCCCCTCATTTTCGTGTTAAGCACTAAGCACCTTGCATTATTAAGAATTCCATCAGGCACCACACTAGCAATTATGAGCGGCTTCTCCTTCAACTGGCTCTGCCTCGCGGTTAGGTGTTATGATGTGGAGCTTTGTAATCCCATATCAGCCCCATTCCCAATGAAGAAATAGGTGTTTACCCCCGCATGTGTGTAACGGCTAAAGCCCCAATCAACTTACGGTAACAAGTGATGTCGAATTCAAGTAGAGAATCATCCAATTGCAGAGAAGAACTATGCATATTACTGGTTGGTTCATTAATAATTGACCTGCTTCTTCACATACTTGGATTGACCTTTTCAATCATATCCGATTCTTAAACCCGCCTACCAAGGTGACAAGGTAGAAATGCATATACAACTTTCATGTATAAATAAGGAGGCTCCTACTACTCAAATCAACCTCTTCAAACAATTCAACTTTCTCATAGTTCCCTCCCAACTCTAGAACTATTCTGAAGAACATCGTCAGACCTCACAATTTCCAACCCCCCCCTTAAAACACATATACTCACCAACACTATGACATCCCCAATCATCCTCTTCCTCGGAGCAGGAAAAAACACAGGCCTCAGCGTCGCCAACCTCTTCGCTAAAAACGGGTATAGAGTAGCCCTAGCCTCGCGATCCGGAACCCCCCTCTCAGAATCAAAAGAATACCTCAACATAAAAGCCGACTTCTCAAACCCGGACTCCATCCAAAAAGTCTTCGAAGAAGTCCACACCAAATTCGGCATCCCCAATGTCGTAGTCTACAACGGTACACTCCTCCCATCTCACTCCCCCCCAAACACCAAAATCGAACCACAAAAGCAAAACAAAAAAAATCCCCAACACTAACCTTAACACCCCCCAGCCGCCCAAGCAACCTTCTCCCCCGGTTTCAAACTCCCCCTCTCAACCATCGCCTCCGCCACAACCCTAGCAATAACCTCCGGCTTCGCCGCCATAAAATCCACCATCGAAGGCTTCGAATCACTCCCCGCCGACGTGTCAAAAACCTTCATCTACACGGGTAACAAACTTAATGTCGAGCCTATGCCTCAAATCCTAGATTTGGGTGTTGGAAAGGCCGGGGCGGCGCATTTGATTCATGCTGCTACTTTGGGGTATAGTAAGGAGGGGTTTAAGTAAGTTCTTTTTTTTTTGTTGAGGTTTTTTGTTTTGGATGTGAATGTGAGAGAGGAAAGGGGAAGGAGTTTGGGGTTGAATTGAGGTTGAATTGAGGTTGCTAATTTTTGGGGGTAGCTTTTATTATGCGGATGAGAGGAAGGCGGGTGGGGGGAGTGCTGGGAGGGATATTAGTGGTGCTAATCATGCGGAGTTTTTTTGGAAGTTGGTTGGGAAGAAGGAGCAGGGTCCTTGGGATGCTACGTTTGTGGGGAGTGAGTATGTTGATTTTGGGGGGAAGTGAGGGTTTAAGTTGGAAGTGTTGTTGCATAGCAAAGTACAAAAAAGTAGGTTGAGATCGTCACTTCGGTTAAAAAAGGATAACCCAAATGAGTCATTTTTTCTCGACCTTTTATTGCCCTCTTGTCGTCTTCGTGTAAGGGCTAGTAAAATCACAAGCAACGGGCAACAAGTGTTTGTCCAGGAGTATTATTTTAAGGCTCTCTGACTCCTTCAGACTAACATATCTTGAATGCCCCCGAAAAGCAGTTTCTAAAATATTTCTACACATACTCCAATTGTAAAATGTACACCACCCGAGTTCAGGCATCTTACAATTTAAAATATCCAGGCTGCAATTTAGCAAAGACCCGCTCAGGGTCATACTTCCCCTGAATATCCAACAATCTCGCTCGATTCTCCTCTCCATAACCTCCAAACACATCTTGACTGATGTTCGCGTAATTCTGGTAGACGAAAGGATGGAACAGACCTCGCTCTTTGGCGAGATTGATGCTTTTTTCCATGAATTCTGCGTATACGTTTTGAACTCGCATGTCGTCTGCAGCGTTCTTCCATTCTGGGGAGAGGGAAACCACTGATAATTGTTGTGTTAGTTGATAAGTCCACGGAAGGGACGGTAAATGACAAGGAAACTCACGAATCAAATCCCCATCGGATTTCTCAATTCCGAATGGCCCTCCTCCATTCTTCTCGCGACCAACAGATGCAATTTGCGAGATTGGCTGAAAGACGAAGCTTGGTTCGATGCCTGGTACGTCGACAAGACTAGAAGAAGCTTCCAAGAAGAAATCCATGATCTTCGAAAGTAATTCCAAATTGGCCTTGATTGTGAAAGGGGAATAAATAAATCTAATACTATGTTAGTCAAGTCCCAGGCACCATGACAGAGTTTCAAAACATACCTTCCTCCGGGTACATTCCAAGCCGTAACATCTCTCGCGATCGTGGTAAGGTTATCAACCTGCACGGAAGCCCACGCAGGATTTATAGTTTCAAATTCTCGAAATTCAGGTGGACTGATCACTGGCTGGTTATGGACTACACAAGAACTCCCCATGAGAACACCCACTCGTGGTAGATAGCCAAAAGACATGTAGAGATGCAAGAATGGCTCCTCCTTCGTGGCCATCTGCATCAAAACCCCAAAGAATTCCGGGATCGTGGTACAGCGCCCCACAAGACAGAAAGCTTTGACTACTGCATTGGCAGCAATCCGTTTCACGGAGCTGAGGGATAAATCGAGCTTGTATGGGGTGAGTTGGAGACTTGAATGCTTGGTGGGGTAATCGGACATGATCCAGAAGCTTTGTCCACCCCAAACTTCCTTTTGGGGGTAGGCTTCGAGGTCGAAACTGGTTACTACTCCAAAGTTGTTGCCACCTCCTCGGAGAGCCCAGTAAAGATCTGGGTGGGATTCGTAGTTGACGTTAGCGATGGATCCATTCGCTAAGACGACCTAAATTTAATAAAATTAGAAAGTTGGGATCTCCGCTTTGGGTTGGATAGAAAGTATACCTCGTAGTTTCGAACATTGTCGGAAGCCCATCCATATTGGCGTGACATGAACGAAATACCACCTTTCATCACATGTTAGCTAATCTTTCTCGACTCGAAAAATACGGCTTGCCAGAGAAAGAAGAAGAAAGAGGAAAGAAAAACTCACCACCCAACATAAATCCTCCAACCCCAACATGGTCAACTCTACCTCCAACAACAACCAAGCCCAACGGTTCCAACTTCTCATAGACCTTTCCCCACCGATTACCCGAACCAACCCTCACGGTCTTCTGATCTTCACTAACTTCAATCTGATTCAAATTCACTAAATCGATTGTGACGCCGCCCTCCGCATTCGAAGCACCTTTGAACATGGCATGTCCACCAGATTTAACGGCGAAATGACATTGATACTGTTTGCAAACCTGAATGGTAGTCGAGACATCCTGAGCAGTAGTCGGTTGAACCACACATGCCGGAACCACTTCTCGTTGTCTCGAGCAATGAAACGATTCCACGAAACCAGGTGGTGGATTTCCGTGATGTGCTTTAGTACCCAGGACATTGGTAAGCTCTGTGCACTTGATTTATGTTGTCAGTTTGGTTCCTGTTCAAGGTAACACAAGAAACTCACAGCATTGAAGCAATTATCGCCATCCCCATTTCCTCCCATAACAATCTGTGCATCTCCAGCTCCATTCGCATAAACGTGACTTCCCAACAATAGGGGTATTAATCCTAGTCCCAGCCGAAGAACACCCATTTTGACTTTAGCTTCTTCTCTTCCTTCGACGCTGCAAATTCGAGTCTGATATCGAGTGAGTGTTGACTTCTCTCTTCTCGTCTTTTGAAGTTTCAGTGAATACCAGATTCTAGAATGATCAGAAGGGAATTTTGGGAAAGGGAATTGTGTTTTGTGATGCGGCGAGGGCAGGGGCAGGTATCGATAGCAGGATCCACTCTGTACACTATGTAAGTATTAGTGCTTACCCTATTAATTACCTAGTCGGGAACCAGAATATTGGGAACCAATCGTTGATAGCCTTCGTAAAAGTGGCAAGTTAAAGAGCAAGTTTCGCGAGATGTGGTCCAGCTCACTTGAGTGAATAGTTCCATAATTTACGTGATTATCGCGATCCACCACGTAAAACGGGACCCAGTCCACAAAAGGCATAGTCTCCTATCAACAACTTTGAAACCAACCACCTTGGCAATAGTAATATCATTAACATAATTTCTACAGGTTGGAAACCGCGATTGTCTCGTCTCACTAGAGTTTTTTAACCTTGATGATATTCTACAAGTAGATCACGCAGGAACCATCCCAACGGGTAGCAGTGGTTACCCAATGAAGTACAAATTTTTAAGAGACCAAAATCATGATTCTCAGCTCTGGGAGGTCTTCATCTTGATAGAAATCTTATTTCACAAATGATCAAACCCGAAATGGAAGCCAAGATATATTGGAACGTTTAGGTATTCTTGGAAGACGGTTCACTAAGCAAGTGTTTGCCCCTGAAAGTAAAAGATGATGGAGTCTTTTGATCTAGATCTGTCACGAATAATGTCCGAACAGCTGGTAAGGTCTTTGAAATTGACTTCTCGCCGGAAACGAAGCATAACAAGCAAAGCTTCTCAACGACCCCATCGTTCAATAATCTGCTCCCGGTTGACATTCTTCACCAGCAACTGTTGTAAATCAATATCATCTAAACTCCCTTGCAAATCTAAAATCTCCTGCTGGAACATAGAAACCGATGATTCGATATCCGGATCCAAGAGGCGAACTTTATGGTACAGTGATTCAGCCAGCAAAGAATCCTGCAGCAATTGCAAAGTTAATCCCGAGTCTAGGATATGAGAAAATATCGAAGATTCCGTTGTACTCCGAAGACTCGAGGAATGAATATCCAATTTCGTGAGTCGGTCAGTGAGGGTTTGCTCCAGTGCTTCGACCCGTGCTTCGTCCGGGACGACATCCACGGGTAGTGTGATACCTAGAGTGCGGGCAAGTTGTTGTTCCGGATCGATATCCTCGTCTCCCATTCCAGATGAACGTCGTCGTGCATTCCTTGCTTTTGCGGGCGAAGGAGCTGAAGACGTTCTCCTCTTTTGGGCACGTGGCTTCGATGGACTTGCTTTTGGTGGTGGGTCTTCAATTACTCGTGAAAGTTCTTTCTTTGCAGTGTCCAAAACAACTTTCAAGGCCATTTTGTGACATTGATTTTCTTCAGCACGTGTTAAGAAAGCCTCGATACGGCTGACTAGGAATGTGAGGCATTGATGTATCTATGTAATGTCAGTATATTGTTCAAGGTGCGGGATACTTCTTAACGTACATATTTGACAGCTTTAACAGCACGTTCCTGTCCCTGGCCATTCTTAGCTGATATAGTCTTAAGAGCTGGCTGCAAAAATTGTTGTTCAGCAGACATCTGAGCAACGGGGAGTATTTCGGAGTATAGCGATTCTAGCTCGTCCTGCAAATCCCGATTCTCTTGATTATCCGGGCCATCGGATCCAGAAGAAGGTAGAGCCTCTAGATATATACGATCCAGTTTTGTTCTTATTCCCTCAACCGTATGTTTGATGAGTCTGGCCAACAAATGAGTTGTGCTCTCGCAGGGGGGGAAGTGACTTACCTTGCAGATAATTCACGTATACATGCAATAATATCATCGTCCTCAGATTGTACGGGATCGAGATCCAAGGCTAATTTTTGTAAACTCAACAGCAACTTATCATCAGACTTCAGTATGCTATCCACTGTTTGCTTGACCGTTCCCTCGGAGACTTTGTTTTGTTGTTCCAGATCCAGAATTTGGTATTCGAGACTTTGTGAAAGATCTTCAATCTAGATATTTCCTTCTCAGCACAAACCCAAAATCAAGAGGCCCCCAGGGAATTTTACCGCTCTGCTGACTTGATCTCTCTCCGCATTCCATTTCTTGACTTGTGTATTGCTGGAGAGAGACCTTGCCTGGCTATTCCGTTGATTATTTTTGACCAAAGTTCCCATGGCATTCTGTTGTAACTTTAGAGCCTCGCTCTGTTTCTCGATTGCAGCGGTCGAACGTTTAAGCTCTTCAATGGCGTTTCGAATTTCGGACTCGTTGAGGCCATGGACGGAGGAAAGGTCTTGGGCAGCTAGTCTTTCGAACTCTCCCGTCTTGTTTAAGTTGGCATATCTATACTATATTAGCCACAGCCCCTTCACCAAAAGGAAAGAATCATACACAGCAGCCTCATCTTTTGTGAGTAGTGTCTCTGGAGTCAAGTATTCCTCCATCCATTCTCGAATAGCGGTCTGGGATTCTGGGTCTCTGCATGCAGATTTGAGGGCATCTCGATCATATGGCACATCACGATCGCGCAAAATATTTACGAGATCTTCAAATAAATTGTCTGCCATGTTGTTTAGTTGTAGGTTTCTGTGGCTGTTGGCGTCGGAGAATTATGATGCGTGTTTTGGGTTTTGTGGAGACGCGCCGACGGGAAGTTTTCGGCTCGGCGGAGCTGCCCCTCTTACCGAATCGGACCGGTATCGCCTCCTTTCCTAAGGTACCTACGATTTGCACTAACCCTCAGCTGTTATCGCAAAATGAGTCAAGGGAGCCCTTTTCCTCCTTTTACTTTTGGAAGGAAATATGGCTGAAGATAATAGTTTATACGGATACCTATCAGATGGTTTAGAATCTCTCCAACTGGTACGTTGAACTCGAGTCCATTGTTAATCAACCCTTGATACTGACTGAATATAGGTAGCCAGATTGTCGTGGCGAAGAAATCTAACATCATGGTTCTATGTCCCAGTTGGGATTTTGGTTATTCTTCTCGCTTGTTTTGGAGTTAATAGTCTCATTGGGTTGAGTTCCGTATCTTTTCCAGCCTCTGTTGCTCTATTGGTTGTCTTGTTCTTTGGTCTCATGCTGTGTGATACGTTACTTGGTAATCAGAAAATGAAGACCATTCTCAGTGTAATTGATGTCCCTGTAAGTTTTATTCTGCCCAATTTTTGGTATTTCTTGTCTAATTCTCAACAGGCTGGATGGGCTCTTCGATATATCAACATTTTCTTCACCCCTTCGTAAGTGGGATTTTCCGTAAAGCAATTACTGGGTTCTAATCAATATCAGTTTCGTTCTCCTCCCATTAAGTCCTCCCATCAGTGGCATCGAAGTCAGCAAAATCATAGCAGTATTCAGTAAGTCCTTCCTCCATATTACCTCCAAATTCTAACTTCCCCAGTAATCGGATTCTTCGTCGTCTTCGCAACAACAGCATGGCTTGCTAGAGGTCTCCAACTCATTCTAGGCTCCTCAAAAAGAGCAATAACCGAACGAGCCGAAGAAATGGGCTCCGAACAAGATGCAATCCCCCTAGCAGAAACGAGAGCAACAAGCATCCAAGATTCCGAGGCCACGCCCCTTCCAAGCGGTATGACAACACCAGGTCTCGACAGTGGAATCTCAACACCACCAACCTTCCTGGAAGAGGTCGCAAGTAATCTCGTAGAACCACAGAGAACCCAAGATCCAACTAGAATCCGAGGAACAGGTGGACCCCCAGAGAGCGATGATGTAGTAAGGGCGCATGTGACAATTCCTCCTCAGGCCCCTCTCCCTCTCACACGTCCACAACGATGGGCCGCATTCATAAATCTGAATTTCGATCGGTTGACATATACATTTCTCTTCCTGTTCGTTGGATTGCCAATCTACTATACTACAGGATACTCCATGCCCGCTCAACTAACATTCAACGTCCTCGCCTATTTCTTCGCTATCTCACTTCCTCCACGGTGGAAACAGTTCCTGCATCCAGTTCTGGCTTCCTCAGCTATCACCATACTGGGAGTTTGGATCTTGGGCTTGATTCGAGGGGACACACTTCGAGAGATCTTGACGAGTTATAAGACTAGTACTAATTATCTCGATCTTTGGCATGGGGAGAAGGGATTATCTATGCCTGGTGCTGGGGACGGTAAGTTTCTCCCCCTTGCAACCTCTCCATCCGTCTTCCATAAACCCATTCGTTGTCTTTTCAGAACTAACAGCTCGAAATCAGTCTTCGGCAGTGTCCTAGATGCTTCAATCGTAGCACTAGCTCTCCCCATGTTCTCGTACCGACAAGAACTCCGAAGACATTTCTTCGCGATAGTAATTCCAAATGTCGCAATCTCAATTGGTTCGCTCTTCGGATATCCCGCTTTATGTAGGACCCTCCTTCCCAAAAAGCAAAGAAAGAAAATAGTAACTCATGAATTCTAGGTTACGCAATCGGAATCTCCTCGACAAGAAGTCTCGCATTCGCAGGACGAAGTTTGACCCTCGCATTAGCAACTCCTGCTACGAAGAACCTGGGAGGTGACGTTAATACAGTAAGTTGAACCTTGGGCTGTTGCTGGTTATCCATTCAGATGGTGCCACGCCTAAAAAAGCAGAACGGAATAATCGACTGACTAAAATCCGCAGAATGCCGCACTAGCAATCATGAGTGGAATAATGGGCGCCCTTATCGGTCATCGAATCCTCGAATATCTTAGAATTCCAGAAGGTATGTTATGTCGTTTGATAATTCCTACAACGTGGATGGATATTCCTTTTTTAGCGCTTGCTTAAGAAATCTTGGGATAAAAAACAAGACTTCCACTAGTCAAGTGACACCATCCCCCTACATCTACCCCTCGGTACCTTGCAGCTGACAGCAAAAAACTTCAACAGATGACTATGTCACTCGAGGCGTAACTCTTGGCGGTAATTCTTCAGCGATAGCAACAGCACTCTTACTCGTGACGGACCCTAGAGCAGCGGCCTTGTCCAGTCTGAGCATGAGTCTTTTTGGTATCATTACACTTGCTTTAACCTCAGTACCACCTGTAGTAAAGGCTATCGACTCTTTGGTACAGTAAATTTATAGTAGAAAAACAAGAGAAGACATCCCCACAAACTCTCTGGAAAGGACCGTATTGGTATTCGCATTAATACAAGAAAACATGCGCAAAAGGCTTTTTGGGGGGAGACGAAAGTCAATAACCCAACATTATCATAGACTCGTATCGAAAAAAAGAAGTATCCGCATGCCAGTCAGTACTGTAACCCACATGAATGCAACCGAGAAAGAGCTTTATTCCAATCTTTTGGGCTTGTTAGTATGTAGTCTTGGAAGGGGTAAGGGCCCTGCCTACCTCTCAATTAAATGTAAGCCAGAAGCAGTCTCGACTACCCCGCTGATCTCCCCGGGTTTCAATTGGAACGAGGCTTCCTCAAACTCCTTCTGCATATCTCCTCTACCAAAGAATCCCAAATCTCCCATTTTCCGAGCACTGCTGCAGTCGGATTCGCTGACGGCAAGTTGACCAAGTGTGGATTGGCCACTGGTAATACGTTGTTGGTGACCGAGAAGAATTCCCATGGCCTCGTCCTTTGTGCGTCTGATTTCCGCCTGGAGTTGCTGGTTAGCATAATCTGGTATATTCCCCAGACTAGGAAGGCTCCAGCCTCAACATAGAAACATACCTCACGCCAACTGCTAGGACGTCTACTATCCTTATGCTTCACCAACAAGTGAGCAACGCGGATCTTGCCATTGTTGGTAGAGCTCCCATTTGCCCCAGCAGCGTCTGGTCTGATCTCTGGTGCACTATGATGCTCGGCCATGTATGTCTTGAGCTTCTCGGTGTCCGTTCCTGGCGGGGGCTCCCATCTCGACGTCTTTTGCGACTCGTTGAAGTAGTAGGGTAGGTTCTTGGAGTTTGAGTGTCGAACCTCCCATCCGGTGGGCAATCCTGCGTCAGCCTTGTGGTTTCTTTTGGTTAGCCATGGTTCTTGTACCTTTTGGCGTGTTGCTAGGGAGAGGAGGCTCGAGGGTTTGTTTTGTAAACAAGGGAGGGGGGGCATTCGTGGAACGGAATGGAGAGCTTACCATTTCGTGTGACGGTTATAGGGTGGAGATGAACCTTGGAAAAGTGATGCAATTTGTTAGGGAGAGGGAGTTTGCACGATGGTTGTACGAGTACAGATTTCGTCGCCGCAAGGGGAGAAGGACCAAGAAGCCCAGCTCTTGCTCTTAGGATCCCTGCCAGTTGCCCCACGTGATTTTAATGCGGCGAGGGGTCGGGGCTGGAGAAGGCGAGGCTAACGAGGCTAGTGCGGAAGTAGGTAGGTAGCCTTATCGCTCCTTCCAATCACCTCCCGCAGTTGCGCGATTTGACGCTAGCAGGGGGCTGACCGCATTGGATTGACAGCCTTACTCATCCCGCTATGAAAGAAAGCCCACCGGGCACCTCAAGTCGTCGACAAAATCACAAACACCACACTCCATCATCGCAACACCACCACCACAGAAGCGTTTTCAGCGATCACAAGTCTCGCCTTCCGCAAACTTAAATCAAACTGGGAACAACCTCCTGCGCTTTCCCACATAAGTATTTGCCCGGCCACCCGCTACACAATCCCCCGTGTAGAGAACTAAACCGACCATCGCCATGGCATCACCAGAATCAGGATACGGCGACGAGACCAAGAAGAAGTCCGAACAAATCACTTTTCGATTTTGCAGTGAATGGTAAGCTTCTTCCCTTAAGCCTCATACCCAAATACTGACGTTTTCGATAGCTCCAATATGCTCTACCCCAAGGAGGACCCAGACACCCACCGATTGAACTTCGCCTGCCGAACTTGCCAATACTCCGAGGAAGCAACATCCGCCTGCGTCTTTCGAAACCATCTCAGCACCTCGGTCGGTGAGACTGCTGGTGTCACCCAAGATGTTGGATCGGACCCTACTGTGGGTTTACCTCTCTGTTTACTGTGTGGTGCAGTTGTGCTCTGTGAGGGCAAGACGAAGACGAAGGGAGATTATGGTGGCGTAGAGGATGTTTCGCACCAGGAGATGATGATTTACTCGCCCGAGAAGTGGAGGAAGGATGCTGAACATGTCGAGTCAAAAGTTGATCTCAAAGAGACTGCTTGCTGATGTTATATTTTGCATTTTTTAGCTACCAAGGTCCAACAAGGCCTGTCCAAAGTGCAAGACCGAGGATGCAGTCTTCTTCCAGTCTCAACAGAGAACTGCAGAGACTGGTATGGTGAGTTATTCCTTAACAATCCTAAGTACACAGAGACTAACATCATCTAGGGATTGTTCTATGTGTGTTGCGGGTGTGGTCATATTTTCACCTGAGACCTTTGGATTCGAGTTGGACACGGAGTACATAGATGGGTTAGGGCGTTATGGATAATCATCGAGTAAGGAGAATGGTGCATGGCGTTATTTGCCTGGCAGGCGGCATAAAGTAGATTCAGTATTCATACATTCTACAATGAACATATTCCCATTTTCAACGCCTCATCGCCTATGATACATGATGCATTCCTTTTATACAGTTTTCTACAAGTGCATTGGTGCAAGTGACAGGATTTTTGACCACTTCATCTTTCTTAGCTCGGTTCCGACGACTCCTACAATATGTTAGCACTTTCTCTCCTCTCGGTATGTTTCCTTGTTGCCAAATCCTACCATTCAATCTCGTCCCAATAGGCTCCCCCGTCTTGTTGATCAACACACAAGCATTATCATCAAACTTTACGACACTTCCATCCGGCCTCTGTAACTTCTTCTTCGTTCGTACCACGACGGCATGTCTTATATCTCCTCTTCGGACTTTATTGGCAGCGGATGTGGAAACGCTGGCACCTGGGCCGGATTCGGGACCGAAATTTCTCTGTTTCTGAACGACAACGATTATGCGATCGCCTAGACTATGCGTAAGCACTGCTTGGTGTTGGCAGTCAGTCAGGAGCTGGACTCCGTACCGATTTTGGCTCCCCGATTCATCTTCATGACCTTTGCGCATTCAACAATGGCCGCGCCAGAATTGTCTATGCAATTAAGCATCGACTATGGGTAGAGGTTAGCAGGTTAGCATCTGCGTATAGAATAGAGATGGTCGAGTATATATACCTTTAATTGAATCATGGCGACGGTTGACAATAGCCTCAAAAATCTAGATGTGGTCTGCTCGGCTTGTCCGCCAGCTGGGAATTGGGAGTTCAAGGATGAATGCACACGCGCCTTTTGGGTTTAGCGTATAAATCGACCCGCCATCTCAATAATGGAACTTCAATAGGTAGATGCGCTTTCTCCCTCTGCTTCCTGAACCAAGACCGAAACTGTTGAATTCGATCTTGAATTTCTGTCCGGCCGTGACTGGATCCGATTTTTCCTCTCTTTGGGAAAACTCCTTTCGACGAACGTCTTTGTTTACTTTCTACATCACATGTTTCGGTGACTCTCGATCCCTGGCACGATCACCAAGTAACTCCGTACCAACACTGCATTGCAACCCGCCAACAGCGCTGCTGAGCTGAGAAAAAGAGGTGCGCCGCCCCTTTAGCAGCACGCATTTCCCACGAATTCGAGGGCGCTCACGGGGTGAGATTTGTCTGCTCGCGCAGGCAAGGCCGAGTATTATTTTCGGAGGGGGCTACCTGTTTTGGTCCAACTCAATTCACTCACTAAACGTCTCGATTCCCTCACTCTCCTTTGGTGCGCAAATCCACCCGACGCTCATTCCAAGACCATTTTCACAACAACACCAACATACCACCACGCTGTCACATAGGCGAGAATCGAGATCCGATTGATCATTCTCAAGATGCCTCCCAAAAACTTTGCGCCAAAGCCGCGCCTGACGCTGGCACAGTTAACCTCCTACGATGACATGTGTACGGATGCGCTGGTTGACCAAGTAAATCCCACTCTTCTTGCGACTGGGAAGGCGCAATTTCTAATATATACTCACAGGTTTACTACTGGACCAAGATCCGGAAGAACAAGAGCGCCTACCATGCTTCCCGTGGACTCTCGGAGGGGGCAGTTGCGCAGATCCTCCAGACGCAGGTAATCATTGCAAAGGACACGACGCAAGCGGAAAAGGAGTTACTCGAACTTGCTGGGCTTGAGAGGTTCCTGCGAAATTTGAAGACGGACAAGGAGAAGGAGGACTTTAGAAAGCATTTGAAAAAGTACATCAACATCTATCTGCCCGATTGTCCTTTCGAGGTTTCGACGACAAATCGGTACACGATTGATACCCACGAAGCGGCTGTGATTGCGAGACGAGCCATTAGAAAGGGGCAGGTTGTCAAATATCTATGTGGAATTCAAGTTACAATGACTGAAGAGGAGGAGGAAGACATCAAATCAACCCGCCGGGATTTCAGTATCGTGGTTTCAAGTCGCAACAAATCCGCTTCGCTATTCCTTGGTCCAGCGCGATTTGCCAATCACGATTGTGGGGCCAATGCCAAATTGATGACTGCTGGAAATGCGGGAATGGAAATCATTGCTGTTAGAGATATTGAAATTGGTGACGAAATTACAGTCACATATGGTAAGATTGTGAATGTGCTGCAAGTTTGGGAATTCTCTAATTCATTTCACAGGGGATAACTACTTTGGTGAAGACAACTGTGAATGTTTATGTAACACATGCGAAAAGAATGGTGCAAATGGCTGGTCCCAGGAAAATGACGAAGAAAATGGGGATGCGCCAAAGCCATCGATTGAGAATGGATCACCCTGTAAAGGCTACACTCTCCGAGCTCGAAGAAGATTACATTCCGAAACGCCCTCTAGATATCAATCCGAGACGCCTGATTTGAACTTGCGCCCTCATGTATCGAAGGGTACTCCTAGGTCACTATCCCGATTCAAAAATATAGGAACTCCTACAGGAACTTCACCATCAGCCGAACAAAGGCCTGGAGGATTGGGTCAGAAGCGGAAACGACCGAGCCTGTTGAATTCCGAAAGTTCCCTCGAAAATACGGAGTCGGACGAGGCAAGTGAGCTACCAGCGAAGCGCAGAAAAGCAGGTGTCCTCAATCCCTCACCACTGAAAGAGAAAACGTCGGCCCTAGATGCAATCAAAATAGAAGATCGAGCTTCTAACTTGCCAGAGGCTGCGTCTTTCCATCCTTCGCCCATTACACCCCTGGACGCATCTAGACGTGGAAGCGTCTCGACTAGCGCTGAGGATGGCAACACTTCAACGGACGCCACATCTGTTGACGAAGATACCATTGTTGTTGAATTACCGTCTGAGTGTGTCGCAGCAATTCCAATGGCAAAGAACCCCGAAATACCTCATCCAGGACCAATAGAACAAGCGGAAGCAGGGGAAACGATTGTTCTTGGTGACTCGACTTCTGTGAAGCATCCTGCTGTGGATAGTGGGATTACTGCGGGCGAGCCAAGTATGTCAGAACGCGAAAGCATTGAGTCTGATGAAAACCAGAATGGAACCCGAAGCTCTCCTAAGAAAGGAAAGCAGAGATCTCTCGAGGAGGATACTAGCTCAAAACCCAAAGAGCCCGCGAAAAAGAAGAAGAGAGGTGTCTCCCTTCCAAATCCACATATTGAAACAATACGAACCGTACGGGTCCCCGGAGACTACGTCCTCACCTCATCCTTGCTGGCAAAACCAGCCTCTGCTTGGATCAACTGCAAGATTTGTGAGGAACCATTCGTACAAGAAGACGCTTATTTTACGCGATCATCTTGCCCACGATGTGAGCGTCACAGCAAGCTGTATGGATACATGTGGCCCAAGACCGATAAAGAGGGACGACATGACTCGGAAGAACGAATCCTGGATCATCGCACGGTTCATAGATTCATCGAACCCGCGGAAGAAAGAATTGCTCGAAAGCGCAATCGCAGCGGAAGCGCCAGTCGGGCTCTTACACAGGAAGCTTCCGAAGTCCCTATTGAGAAGCCAGTCAAGAAAGTTAGCAGAGCTTCGAAGGCAGATAAACCTCTCAGGGTCGTCAAACCTGTCAAGTCTGTCAAGTCTAACAAGATGGAGAAGGCTTCCAAACCGGTGAAAGCTCCTAGACGCACGAAGGCAGAGAAACCAGAGCGGGTATGGATCCGAGGACCATACAAAAAGAAGGGAGATGCCGCCAAACCTGTCGTTGAGGGGTCAGACAACAAGAGAGCAGCCACAAAACCTGTCGTTGAGGTGTTCGGCAAGAAGGGAGATGCTGCCAAACCAGAAACTGAGGAGCCACCCAAGAGAGCTGCTGCTACCAAACCCCCCGTCGTTGAATGGGACATCTCGGACGATGAGGAAGAGGATGAGGATAGCTCTGATGACGAACTAGCCCCAAAGCCGGAGGAAGAAGAGGAGGATTTTGATGATTCCGAGCCGGAGATCCGAAGTCGAAGAACTCGGGTTATCAAGAAGACGAGGAGGACGATGTGAATGGCAGGGAGAGTGAGATGACGAGATGATTTGGGATGAGGTGTGGGATTGGGGGCATTTCACATTTTTTTCTTCAGTAGCTTTTTTTTTGCTGTTTATTTTGTGCCGTATATTGAGCGTGCATTTTGGGTTGGCTTCTTTCTCTTTCTTTTTCATGGCAAGAGGTGATTTGGTTGGGGTGGTGTTTCTTGGGGCGGCGTTTTTGGGGGAGGTGGGGAGTTATATTTGGCATGGCATGGCATGGGTCGTCGAACTGTATCAACACAGATGGGGCTTTTGATTGAAGGGAGAGCATTGATTTGTATCAACACACTATATACACTTGGGGGCTGGTTGCTTTGTTTTATGGCATTGCTGAGAGGGGATGGGAGCTGTATTATAGAGTTTTATTGCGAGAAAGATGGTGTAATGAGAATGAGAGAGAGAAATAGAGAGATGCAATTCTTTTAGATACTTCTTTGTTCTTTTTTGACTTTGTTTCTGGAATCAAAATTACTTGGGATTGTTAATCCTTGAGGGGAGGAGGATATAATGGCTTTCACGCATTGGTTATACTGGCCTTGTTCCGGTGGTGAGTCCTGACGAGTAAGAAGGGTCTACACCTTCATTCTGGCTTGTGGACTCATCTGTCTCTCTGTCTAATGAAAGAATGTGAGAAATGTGTCATGACATTTTCGCTAGGCATTGTTCAGTTCCCATGACAAATGTGCCTGTACCACTTAAAAGAGAATCCGAGTTGCTCAGGTTCCCCCGACGACAGAGTATCAAGAAGTCCCCTCTTCTCTAAGTCTTGACAATATGCTCTTCGCGAAGAGAGATCTTCGGCCGAGTTGTTTTGTTCCAAGCCGGGGATGGAGATCGCTCCGGGATCACTCTCTTCTCCTTCAATTCCTTCAATTCCTTCAGGGAGAATCGTCTTGGTGTATGCAGCCAGCTCAGAAATCGTAGCATTCTTGTTATGCCAACATTTATGGATGATAGCATCAATAACAGAATCCCCATTCAATTCCGGGAATTCCATATTTTGCAACAAGTCCACAACCTTGGGCCCATGTTCCTTAGGGTCATCGACGAGACGTCGATCGCCATAAACCTCATATCCATACTCTATCAAATAATACAAGGAACCGAGGGCGAATTGCTCTGTTCGGGAACCCAGGAAGCCAGCATTTCCACACCGTCCTTGATCTGGCTCGTTGCTGTTCAGTATTCTCCCGTATGGAGCCATGCAAGCTTCGAAGTCGGACCCAATTTCTGCTGTGCAGTCGAAATCGGAGACTTTCAAGCGATTGCGATCGAGTAATACATTTTCGGGTCGAAGGTCGCCATGAGCGAGGTTAAGTGATTCGAGGAAAGCGACGGCTTGAGCAAGGTCGTTTATCCATTTTTTCCGAAGGGATAGAGGTTCGAGCATTTCCACTTTCGTAACAAGCATAGTTTCCCAATCTCGGATGTGATTGTTTTGTATTCTAGACCAGAGGGATATATCTTGTGACGCAATTAGTTTCTAGAAGCCTGCGAACTGTCCAGAGGGGTCGTCGCACCTCGCATGTACTCAAGGAAAATGCCGTTGTTCGCAAAGAAAGAAGCACTGCACTATAGAAGGGCAGGACGGATTCTGCGAAAATAATTTATAAATCTTGAGTTCTTTTTGAAATTGTTCCCTTTCGTATTCCGCAGGCTTTGGTACTTTGACCACGATGCGGGGATGGACTTCATAGACAAAGGAGATGCCTCCCTTCCAGATCCAGTGCACATCTGGAAATTGGCGTTGAATACTCAAAATGTAAACAGGAAACACGTTCAAAGTCAGCCGCAGGATCAGGAAAATCTGTGAAATGAGAGCTGAAGCCAACCTTGAGGGGTTTTGGTGGACCGAGCGGACCATTGGGAGAGCATCAGCATGCATGGGTCGTGTAAAACACTAAAGCTATCACCACCTGATAAATTAGTTTGCGGTCATGTGCCTATGTGAAATTTAACCGAATCGACTGGCTTTAGTACTATGTATGAGATATGCCGAATGTCTAAAATAGAATCCTTAAAGCGCACTAGGTAGTATTTAAAATGCTTTTGAGATGTTTAATTAAGAGATGATCTACTTTTCCTTAATTCTTTATAAAACTATACAATTAAGTTTTCTTACCACGTGTTATATTTTTGAGAGTTAGAGCAATTTTATTTTCCAAAAGTCTCTCTGAATATAGTGATTTTTAAGAGAATTAGAATAAAAGTCTTAGGACTCAAAACAGCTAGTTCTTATAAACTTGATCGTCTATGGAGAGATGGAAAGAGTTTAAACCTCCGTTAAGTATATACTTTATTACTAAACCCCTCTTCCCAAGTCTCACCGAGCCTCTTCAAGTTATTCTCAGAATAAGTGTGCCTTAAAAAACTCTACAAGTACTCATTTCATAACTGTAGTTCAGCGTTTCTTCCTCTGCAATTGATAATTATTCCTTCAAACTCGAAATTCTCAACTCTCCTAACAATTTAGGCTTGCTCAATTGAACTCTCTGTGATTCTTAGCCTAGGTAGGTAGTTGCATCCCCTCGGTGAGGTGATTTGTTCTTCCCAGATTTCAGCAGTCTTGAATTTCACAAGTATTCTGTGTAAGTTGATTTCACACAGATGAGATACTTACAGAATTAGAGATATCCTTTGTTTGTAATATGTTTGTAAGTCTTCCCATTTCTATTAATTGTTCTTAGTTGCCTATACGCATGATGGAAGATGGGTATAGGTCTACGGACCTCTACTTGATTTATGCGGAACTATACCTAAGCTCTTTAGATTTCAGAACTTTGGCTTACAAAGGTTGGCCAGAACCTCCAGGTAGGTTTCGTTGCATTTAAGGAAGGAACGACTCGGAGCGACCGACCTGGGTGTCGAGGTCGCCGTAACCTACAACACCAGATTTTGGCTTTGTGAACGTTGAGGGAAAACGATGTTAAAGCTTCTGTGCCTAGTTTCGTTGGGATTTCTTGAATTTGTCTGTCCACTTTCTATGTCCAGCTTAGCTATTTGAACGCGTTCTCCCCGTCGAACTCGATTGCGCGTTTTCCAATTCTATGAGGCGACCTCACGCGTCGTTTTACTTCAGTTCTTCTCGAATTCTTCAGAGGTTTGCTCTTGTCGAATTCGAGTCTCAATTCTTCAGTCCATGTTTCTCCCATAAGGTAGGTAATCGCAGTTCAATGGATGTTTGATACCTAAGTGCTTGTGGAAGTCAAGGCAAGTTCCGATCAAAAGCTGCCCCCTAGCAAGATTCTCAGAAGCTCTGGCATTGACAATGACACACAGTTAAATATATGTTTCCCAAGTTTCGTATGCGCCACTCCACCTTTGTCCGCTGTTTTCCATATCGGCTGTGAGAGCACCTGGAATAATACAGCAACCTCTTTTGTGTGAATGGTATTCATGGACCATTCCAATACAAGAGAGCAGAGCTGACCCTTGAACTTGATTTTAGTACAGATGTTGAATTTCCCGGTTTTCACTGCCTTGTGAATCACTCACTTCTCCGTGTTGTGTACATGTGATTCAAGTAATGTAGGCTACCTACATTCACATCCTCCATCCTCCATCATACAGAATCACTAACCACATTATCCTTATTTTCAACAGCTATGTACAGTACAAAATTATACGTGACTACTTCGTCAATTCATTATTATCAACTATTTATTATTAACCACGAAGACGCAGAATACGATGCCACTACTCGTGGTTCATCCCAAGTCCCTGACACAGTGGGGACCAAAAGCATATAGAGACTTACCCAGGCCAACCCCCATCTCCATCTCAGTTCCCGTGGCAGAACCTCAGGCTCCTCCAAAACCACCTCCGATTGAGGAGCCAAAGCCAGTGCAGGTGCCAGTCCCCAGTGAGACCACACCTACAGCGACAAAACCAAATGAGAAAAAAACAGAAGAGAATAAGCCAGTAACAAAAGTCCCGTCATCGGACAAGCCCAAGAAGGACCCAAAGCCAAATCCGCCAGAGAAAAAGGCAGCCCCTCCTCGCAATCGAGTGGTCACCGTCGAGTATTCGGATACAGAGCATAATTCATGGACGACTTGTACCACCGACGCGCCGTTCTCCCAATTGAAGTTTAAGATTCTGAAAAGGTGCGCTTCACATCCTTGTCCGCCCTCAAACAAGAAAGCTGCATCAACCGGGGAAAAGAAAATACCCAAATCAGTCAAGTTTGAGGATCATAACCCACAACTGAAATCTTGCCTCAAGAAAAGGAAAGGTGACAATGAAAATGTTGTGATTGACGAAAATCGCTGCGTCGATTCCATTACAAGAGACAATACTTTACGGAACACTAGAAGCTATCGAGAATCTTCCAAAAACGGTCAGGCTGCGAGTCAAGAGAAGCGCCCTCGCTTCCAGCTACCAGAGTGCTGCAACGACAAAGCTACTTGTAATTCGAATGGCAACGATCAACCTCACTTCCATCACATTCAAAAGAACCAACAAGGTGAACACCAAACTCACTTCCACCAGAATCAAAACACCGGTGGTTGCCCAGCCAATCAAAGATCAAGTCAACACGATTGTCAACACTGTCGAGGGCATTTAGTGAATCAAAATCACAACTACGACGTCACCGTATCTCAAAATTGTGGTCCACCTTGCCAGTCCAACTCAACTTCTATTCAACAAGGTTTCTATCAGCCCACCGACTGCCCCGTTAGTACTTGCGACCAGAGACACGAGACTTCACAGCCTTCGAACAGCAAACGCGTGCGAATCGCGTGCGACGATCTATCTCAAGCAATGGCTTCCTTCAATCAACATCCGCAAGTCATTCAGGCTGCCAGAGCTGAAGTGATCGTTCGTGAGGACGTCATCGAGACTCCAAATGACCCTCGACCCAATGCCTTCTACTGCTCGAAGACCAACAAACTACGCATTTATCACGGACCCAACTATGGTAACCCATATGTTAGCCTTCTTCCACATCAGCAACTTCCAATTGGCACGTATCCTCACCATGCCGGTCAGTTTATGCCAGCAGCTCCCCTTCAAATTCCTGGCGGTCCACCTCCAATGCCAACTCCCCACCCTCAGTCGCAAACCCAACCAAGCCCTGCTATGAGTAATCGAGACGTCAACCAAAACAGAGATTTCAGTGGTGGCCGCAGTCGAATGGGTACACCCCATCCAAAACACCAAGCTCCAGTTGTGGCGCCAAATTCTGGATGGGTAGAGGTGACACCGGAGCAAGCAGATGACATAGCAGCAAATGGTGTCATTCCAGGCGCATGGCCATCTAACAATGATCAGGGTGGAGGGAATCGGGGAGGAAATAACAACCAATCAAAACCTAACTCTCCGCAAAATAATTCTGGCAATTCGAATAGCTGGGGAGGAAACGATCAGCCCAATTCACCTCAGGCACAGCAGAACAACTCTGGATGGGGCACGAATTTTAATTCGAACAACCAGGGAAACAATCACCAATCGAAACCGAACTCGCCGCAGAACAGCTTTGGAGGAGGAAACTCAAATTCCGGGGGTAACAACAATGGCTCTTCGTGGAATCACAGTGGCGCAAACAATAACCAAGGCTCAAAAAGAAGCAACTCTGGTAGAACTCCTCGATCAACCAAGTCATCTCACTCCAGACCAGGTGGGAAGAACAGTTCAGGCAATAACAACTCCTCTGGTGGAGGCGGGTGGAGTTCGAATGACAATAACAACTCTGGAAATAACAACGGAGGCTTTTGGGACAACGACTCGGGCAACAACAATTCCTCAGGAGGCGGTGAAGGATGGGATTCAGGTGGAAACAATAACTCGTCCAACAACAATAATGATTCCTGGAACAATGAGTCTAGCAACAATAATAATTCCGGTGGAGGAGAAACGAGTTGGGACAACAACACGGGAAACGATAATTCTGGCAACTGGAACAACGAGTCATCGAATGATAATTCTGGTGGCGGGGATTCGTGGAACAATAACTCGGGCAATGACAATTCGGGAGATGGCTGGAATAATGAATCTTCAAACGATAATTCAGGGAATGATAACTCGGGAGGCGGATGGAATAACGACGAGTCTAACAACAACAATTCTGGTGGCGATTCCTGGAACAATGATTCGAATAACAATAACTCCGGCGGAGATTCATGGAATAATAATGAGTCCAACAATAATTCAGGAAACAATAACTCTGGAGGTGGTTGGACCGATTCGCCTAATAACAATAATTCGGGTGGCAACTCGTGGGGCAATGATTCGTCCAATAATAATAACAACTCGTCTGGGGGAGGCGGATGGGACTCGGGCGGAGGTGGAAACAATCACAATTCGCCTCCTGGTGGAGGAAACTCGTGGAATTCAAGCCACTCCAATCGGGGCGGTAACAACAACAACTCATCTGGGAGCGGTGGTGGTGGAAGAGGAAATAGCTGGGGTTCAAATAACAATGATTCGGGTGGTGGAAACAACAATAACTCATCAGGCGGAGGTGGGAACTCGTGGAATTCCAATAACACTCATTCCAGCGGTGGAAACAAACGAAATCCGTATACCAGCAAGCCCAATAGCCCAAAGAACAACAATTCATCTGGCGGAAGCGGATGGAACACCAATAGATCCAGCAGCCCTGAAATCGACAACTCTTGGGGTGCTCCGGCCAATCCTGCGCCTTGGGGTGATATGTCTGCCGCTCAGAGTGGTGGTAGTTCTCGCAGAGAGAAACCGTGGCAGAATGATAGTACTATGAGTGTTGGTAGTTGGGCGGATGGGTGTGGACCGACTAGTAAGTTGAAGAATGGTTGGTGAGGGGGTGGATTTCAATTCGAAGTGGCAAGTTTCGTTGAATCAACGGGGGTTGGGAGGTGATGGTATGTTGAGAGAGTATTGGTGCAAGGGGGATTTTTGGGATGTTTATGTCAAACTGGGGGACATTTGGGCTCTTCTCTTTCTGGGGGAGCTATTGCTTTACATATCACGGAGCTTTATTATTGGGGGTTTTCACGTTGCTTTGGGGTTGCTAGATGGGAAGGCGAGGCGTTTGATTGGCTTTTTGAAGGGTTTTGAGATGGGACTGATTTTTATTTTCCTTTCTTACTTGATTGCAATACGATAATTTCAGGTTGTTTCTATCTTTGATGAACGAATTTGGATATTTTTGAGGTATTTGTGATGTTTGTTTCTGAAGTAGGCTCCCCTCTTGAGAAGGTTGAAGGTAGAGAGATGGAGGAGGTGTATTAAATTGTCTTCATTTCCGACAGATGTGTTGTGCACCCTTCGTCGTCCTTTGGCCTAAAGGCATTTGGAGGCATTGAAGCTTAAAACTATGCTGTGCTAATCTCTCTCAAATGCACTGTCATACTTCATGCTTTTCTTAAGGGCTTGGAACTCGTAAAGATGGTAGGGTGCAGTCTATACGTACCGGAACTCTGACTCCAAGAACCTTGAATAGATGTTCTTGGATGTCATATTTTGTTGTCTATTGTAACTAGTCTTTTCGAGTTATTCCGTCACAGTGAAAACAGCCTCCTCGTCCTGATCATACACCATAACCAGGCCAGACTCAGGTTCCCCAAAGATCCACCCTTCCGACCGCATTGTTTTAATGACAGGTACCTTCTCACCCTCCACAGCACTCCGAGCACTCAACCAATTCACTTTATGTAAATCCACCAAGTCCACCAACTTCCACGCAACCTCCTCCGTCTCATCAACCCCCTCTTCCCGATCAAGAGGAAGATCATCAGGTAAACTCCACCTCGCAACCTTTTTCCTCCTCCCTCCTTCATCCTCGAGATCTCCAAAGGACCACCAGTAGATATACAAATTACCAGGCTGAATTTTATACGCATCACCCGGTCGAAGGAGGCGATGTAATTTACTTTCTACCCTCTCATCCTTATTTCCTAGACGTCTCAAAAGCTGTTCCGGTGACAGCTCCCAGGTTACTTCTGTGTCACCTTTTCCGGGGGGTGGAATGGTTAGGAAGGTGAAAGGGGAGGAAGTGTCGCGTTGTAGGAGGTCTGGATGCCCGGATATACGGGTGGTGGTTATGCGGGATTTGGCGTGCATTCGTAGCTCTGGGGTTGGACAGTTGGGGTTTGGTGGGGTGAGTTTGGGGGACTGTAGGGCGCGGACGAAGAATGCGTCTTTGGCGTCTAGACAGGTGTATTTTGTTAGAAGGGTGACAGCGCGATCGGGAAATGGGGACGTGATTTGCGAGACTGTGGCTATGAGTTTGAGAGGTTCGGTTGGGGATGCGTCGTGGATGGGGAGGGTGTGGGGGGGACTGGTGCGGAGGTTAAGCGAGAGATGGACTTTTTGGATGGGTTGGGTCTGGTGGGTTGCCATTTTTGGTTTGTTGTCTTGGGTTTTATTTGGGAATGAAGGGTTTGGTAGTGGTGGAATACAAAATTGAGTAGTTGGCTCAAGAATAAGTGTGAGTTGTTGTAGCATCTACAACAGCTGGGCAATGTTCGAGTAGCAATAGCGATGACGTCGTTTGTACCAACTGGGTGGTGGTCCTTGGGGGGCATTAGAGAAAAGTTCATGTCATGTTTGTTGGGAAAATCCTGCGAGGCTCGTTTGATATAAGCTGTGCCTGGGATCAAGTGTTACATAATTGGTGCGCAGCTTTTTTCGGGAACTGAGAAAAAGAGGCGAGTGTATTGGCGGTAAGTTATTCTTAGATTGCAGTTGTTGGTAAATACGATTGTTGATGTTGGTGGGTGTGTTGGTGTTTGGTGGATGAGTGAAGATGCGGGTGTTGTAACTTTCGGGTACTGTATTAGATGAGAATCTGTCACTTTTATTCTCGCTAGCGTTTGGTAGATAAACCTTACTGGTAGATACGATCTGGTCCCTCAATTATGATTTAGTAGGAATACATAGCCACGTTTATAACTTATGGGATCCCTCGAGGTCGTCACATCTTGAGTGCGGTTGGTATCTTGCCCGAGAGGCTTGATTGTATGAGTGGTTGATTTCAAGATGCAAGTCGCTAGTGATTGCTAACCAGAGATCGGCTTAATCTTCTGAACGTAATGCCAACTTGGACAGATATATGGTCATCCTTGATCACGTACGACGTTTCAAAATCTTCAGCCTGCTCGCTAGGGGTGGGGGCTCAGCAAGCGAGCTGAAACGAAGAGAACATGTCATGAATATCTCTCAATGTTAAGCGGTGATACTAGGAGTTTTCTTCCCCATTACCACCTAGTACTTACATAGAGTAATACTCGAAATAGGTCGTGAAGCGTCAGCAGAAGGATGAAATAATGTGCCACTTCTCTATTGTTATGGGGTACACGTGACCTGGCTTCTGTAACCTCTTCTTAGCTCTCCAGACGTCAAAGAACATACCAGAATACCACTGAATCACCCATTCATCTTCGTGCTCTTATGTCAAGGCACCTACCTGTATAAGTACGATTCCGGTTACCTCTATGAAGAACCTGCCTTAGGATTAAGTAGCTTAAAGTATATAAAGTAGCGCCTTTAAATTCTTATTTATTATTAATTACTACTCTTTAGCTACTTCCTTTGTTCTTTGTCTTCTATACCTCCTTTATATATAGATATCTTCAAGTCGATGCTTTCTTATACATAATAAATAGCGAATAGCTAGAGTAACTTCGAGAAAGACCTATAATATCTAGTAAGTTACTCTTAACGACTAGAAAATTCTATTTCTATTAAAACCTTAGCGATAAATAGAAAATTACTAGTAGTCTTCCTAACTTTCGAAATAGATAGAACTACTAAGTTAGAGGTGAATACGAGGTTCTTTACTTCCGCTCTTCTTTATTCCGTTTTAATCGCTATAATTAAAATATTAGTTATTCTTCCTAAAAGGTTCTCTAAGTTATCTTTCTTTTTTGAGAAAATTACTCTAGAAAGTTTAAATAATCAAAGTAATTTAGATAAAGTTTAGCGTCTCTTATCTCTCTTAATTTATAGACTTTAAAACTTCTTGTATTAAAATAATTCTATTACGTTAGAAAGATTAAGTATTTAAATCAATTAAAAAGAAAGGTTTAAGTTGTTAAACTATACTAAATATAAACATTTATCTATTAAATAGTTAGTTAACATTATTACTTAAGTGATTTTAGATATATTTTAATAAATAAATAAAGATTAGAATATATTATAATTCTATTAAATATGTTCTTTTAAGTATAATTTAATTTCTCTAGATAGTATAGAATAACTTAGTTTATTAGATAAAGTTTTAAATACTCTAAAACTATAAACTATATAATATTATTAATTTATTACTAAGTTATTATTTAGTTATTTTTATTTCTCTCGAAGGTCCAGAATAAGTTATTTAGTAGCTAGATTATATAAATAAACTCAAAAGGTATTTAATTAAGTCCTTTTAGTTCGTAAGATATATCAGGTTCTTTATTCTATTCTTTCTCACTAAAAAGTTACAGGTGTAGATGTGTGAGGTGACGGTTCAACTTCATCACGTGTCCGGTAAGCAAAAGGGGGAGCGCGGGGGAAAACTACGAAGTAAACACGCAGAAAACTTCACACCTCGTGTCTCTCTGCCGCTATTTCTACATCAAAACTCACAAAACAAATCTACACTACCAAATCTCACCAACAATGTCTACTTTCGAAGCACTCCTCCAGATGATTCTTATGATGATTCTCCTCTTGCTGGTTCACTCGGTGATCCTTTTGGCCAGAACCACCTCCGCTCCATCACCACCACCAGCAGCAGCCATTGGACCACTCTTCGAACTCTTGGTCATGAAGTTCCGCAAGGAACCAATCTTCCGCCGCGACCAGCTTGACTGGAACTTCCACCGCCACGGTGTTTCTATGCGCGCCACAGCTCCCGCCCCAGATGCCCTCAACATCACCACCGTCTTCGACCAATACAGCATGATAGTCGAGCTCTCAAAATGGATGGTTGACGAGGGTTACTCTGCCAGAGCGTACGTGAAATTCTTTTCGAAAATGAGCAGATCACTTACTAATATGCGATAGATACCCACACTCCGCCAAGCATGCTGGTAGCGACGAGGAGTATAGCGTTGTTTATCTCTGGGTTCGCCTACCGGAGGACGGGGATGTGGAGGTTTAGGGAAGAATGAGTGTGAGGAGGAGTTGGGAATATTTGTTTGGAAGGAAATGCATTCGTCCGAGACCCACCCCTGGCACCTCATATCCATCTCTCATTGAAATCACCAAATAAACGAATCATTAGGTACCAAACATCCGAATCACACGAATAAAGAGATTGTGAGTCCCACTAACTACCAGCTTTGTACTATTTGTTGAAGTCTGTGACCAGCCATAATCATTCCTTTCTACCATCATTCCCAACCAAGCCCGAAACTCCATACACCCGCTAAAATCTAGTATCAAAACATCATGTCAATCCCCATTCTTGGCCTAATTGACCTTCACTAAAAGACTGCCAACACCGCTTCCCTTTCCCCAGCTACGATGAGCCGCCCTGATATCCTCCGTATCCTTCATCTCAAAGATCTGCTTGATAGGAACCTCAATCTTCCCATTCTTGGTCAACTCAAATAAAGCTTCCAAATCACTCTCAAAGTGAGGATCATCCCTCGCAATATAGTAAAACACTGCCCGTCTCCCCTCCCAGAACTTCAAATAATTTCTCGCAAAAAGCTTTGCCACTGGAGGAATCATAGATCTGGATGTTTCTCCGTCATCAGAGAAATTATTCATGTTCCCACCGTATCCAATAAGAATCCCTGATTTATGGTTGAGGATTGAATACGACTCATCCCAGGATTCGAAACCCAGGGGATCAAAGACAGCATCCACACCACCAAGATCAAGCATGGCCTTCATCCAATCCTTGTTTCTGTAGTCGAAGGGTGTAGCATCTGGTAAGCCAGCTCTTACTGCTTCGTGGTTTTTAGAAGATGCGGTGCCGTAAACTGTGGCGCCTTGGAGAGAAGACAAAACCGCAATCGCCCATCCGACGGCGCCCGAAATTCCATGAACAAAGACCTTTTGTCCAGGTTTGATGGAAGCAGCACGCATCACCATACCATAAGCGGTATTCCAATCTAGAATCAACGCCGGTGCTGCCTCTAAATGAACACCTTCCGGAACTGGAATCACGAATTTTTCTGGTAGATTCGCGCGTGTGGCTTCGGCATCGTAAATCGAGAGACAGGTAACCGTGTCTCCCATTTTGAATCTTTTCGCTTCTGAACCGAGGGCCACGACGTGCCCTACCAGACAGTAACCGGGCGTTAGAGGTGCGGAAACTTGCATTGGGTATTGACCTTTTCGCATGTTGATGTCGGAGCCGCTGAAGCCGGAGTATTTTACTTGGACTTGTACTTCGTTTTTAGAGGGCGGTGGGAGAATAGAGGTCACTACTGAGACTTGGGATTCGTCCCCGTAGGCTGAGATGAGGACTTTGCGGATCTCTGTTCCTTGTTGTACAGGAGATTTCTCGCCGCCTAGAAGATGCTTGGGACAGAGGTTTTCTGGCATGTTGAGATAATTTGGAGGTACTGGAGAATTTTGGATGCGGAAGTATCGAGGTTGTTGTTGGCTTGAGACTTGAAGGGTTCGCGAATTGTGTGATTGGAAAGGATGAGTTGGAATGGTTGACACCTTCAAAACTCACAGCAGAACCCTCCATCTTATATCCAAGAGCGGTAACATCCCAAGATCCATGATACGTAGGACTCGGGATATCAGTTTCTAGCCTTAGGATGGTCCCTCTTGTACGCACGTAGAATTTAGACGAGATTTTAGCTTACGGCCGGTGCCAAGCGGGCGGTCCATCAAGCCGCGTACTCCACTCAGTTGTCTGAACCCGGGGTAAGCCAATGAGAATTGCCCCGATGATGGGATGATTGGGATCCGACTAATAGATTAGATTTCGATTGCACATAGGGCTATGCTTACTAGGAATACAAGTATAAAAAGAGGCTTGGCAAGTGATGAGTCCGCGTTCTGCCTGAAAACTGTTTAGACGAACCGCCAACCAAAATAACTCAGTTGATTCGAAAAGGCAACGACTTCGTCGAGTGGCTTGATTTTGGTGAGATTGAGCTGAAATCTGATGCAAGGTGCGATTCGAAGACCTTGTAGATTGTTCCCTCGATCACGATTCACTCCTTACGGCCGTAAGAAAGGAACATATTAAATGATGAGCACGTTTCCTAAGCTGTCAACCTGAAGTCAAAATAACTTTAGGTACTTATGGAAGTATCGTTTTACGGAAATGAGATCTGAATTTTATAAGTGATGGTGCCATACTTTGGATTCGAATGTTTCGAGAGGGGGCAGTAAAGCGAGATTCAAAGTGGCCACTGAAAAGTTGATGGACAAAAGATTCGCGAATAACTTTCAGAGTATAATAATCCAAGCAGAAAGCTTTGATGGAACATTCTATTCTGTACAACATTAGGTGAGTCAATGCGACGTCTTTCACTCGCCAATAGAATCATCCTCCTGGACTCACTAAAGGCAAATAGCTACTGAGTTGCAAACCAAAAGTCGAGTCTTAGTAGTTTGGATAACAGAAAGGTGAGGTTGTTTCTTTAATACAGGGAACAAGTTGTTAAAGAGAAGAGGAGAGGCGGCGGAAATGGTTGAAGGGGGCTGCGGATGGGTGTCTGAAAACCCCGAGTTCATGTTCTTACTACCAGTACGTAAAGATTTGCGTACTTCCTAAAAGGTCTTATCCCCCCATCCTTTCCGGTTGCTCACAGGCTGTACTAAATACACCTTTCTATGGTGATGACGGAAAACATGACACTTCACTTTTTCTGAAGTTTCATCACTGGCTTCCGGGATTAATGCCAATTAGTGAAGTCAATTTTACACGTCTGTATTTCAAGAGATGTAAGTATTACTCTGCGCACCCACGGTTTGCCTAAAAAAGCCCCCAGACTATTGAAACCATTGTGTCAGAGCAACTTAAAGAATAGAAAACTCAATCACCTAATTTTCTTGATTTGGAGGAGATTCTTTAGAGCAATCCCAGAGTGATACTCGCTGCTCATCACCCCCCTAAACCTCTGCGCAACTTGAATACTATAATATGGGAACTATGTAAGAACTAATAAAACTAATGGTAGATTTGTCTAACTTAGTGTGATTCCATTTTTCCATTTTTCACAATCTTAGAATTCGCTATTCTGTGCCCAGTGTTGCGTCCACACGGCACAAAATTAAGCGAGCCCAACGAAGACTTACTGATTTATCAAACCCTATAATCACCGACCCATGCTTGAACACACTAATAGTCCTTCAGAACATCTAGATCTCATTTTAGTACGATTTGGCCCGGTCGGAGGTCTAATAAATCTGCGGATGAAAAATATTTCGAGGAAAGGCGAGGGATACGTGGATTGATAGCTTAGTCTTTCTCTTGAAAAAGTTGCTAATATAATAAGGGGCAAGGGGAGCTTAGCTGGATCTGTTAGTACTTAGGAAAACTGTTGAATTTCAATTTGATAAAACACTTTAGAGCATATTTGAATGTAGTGAGACTCTACTACGACATATGTAACTGATTATCAAGTTCTATCTCTGAGCTTCGACTTTAGACTTTGAACTTTAACTAGGTAAATACAAAGACTGATGGAAACAGTAGATATCTACCGTTGAATGCCTAAAGAGACTGTATTGCATTTATGACCGAGGTTTAATAATACGAAGAGTAATGGGCACGCAGCAATCAGCTGTCTAAAAAATAACGGCCTCGTATTTTAACTGGTAGTCAAGTGACATGGACACTTGAATAGGAAACTTGAAAAAAAAAAGGTGTTTTCAGGCATGAAGCGGTGACCCGAAAGTTCTACAACACCAGACAGGAAACAAGAGACAAAGACAACCATAGCAACCTCACCAGAATCAAACTTCAACCCCTTCTGCTACACATTTGCACACCTCGGGAAAGCAAGAACTAAGTTTTGCACTCTCACTATCTTCTGGTATTGCTAATGATTGCAGGTTCAATCCCCAAGAAACCCCGAATTATCAAGGAGACGCGTCAAAAAGCAAATTGAGACACTTTGAGCGGAAGCCTTGCCAACCAGACATCGTTTGTGCGATAGGAAGCGCGACTCTAGGTGGTAGAGGAACCCGTCAGGAACAACAGTATTCGGTGCCGACTCGAGTCCAGATTTCAGCCATGCTTGGAGAAAACAGCGCGAACGAAATATTGAAATTTTAGGAAGACATTCGATCAAGCAGAGGAACTCTCTCCGGTCCATTTCTAGTTTCGAATTGAGAACAGCATCATTCCCCTCTAGCGTTTCTCCCCTGCTCAAATCGCGTCGCGCCCGTCGATTGAGCAGCAGGTTTCGCCAGGAAATACGAACTCGCAAGGACTCCATACAATTGTGGAGGGGACTTTGAAAGCATAAACACGTCGATGAAGATTTCAAAGGCAATATCGATTCTGAGTCTCGAACGATATTTGAGACGGCGATAAAGTACAGTCAGCACTGCCAGGGAAGTTTTATTCGAGCGGGGCATTGATGAGCGCTAACTCAATTCAAACAGGTACACATCAGCATCAGCCAGGCCATTGGTCTCTGCCAATTCAATACTATGCAGCCAGAAGCCAGGAACACCCATCGCTAACCCTCCCGTCCAACCTCCAACCTCCAACCTCCAACCAACTCGCGGTAAAAGAGGGTTCTCCCATCACCCGCAGGGTATTTTACATAGCTGTGCTATTATTGGCGCTCCATCGTGGCTTTGGAAGTATGGACCCCTCTTCCGTGCCTTTTCCACGTTTTTTCCCGGATTATTGGAAGGCTAGAGTCTCTTGGGATACTACGACTCGTACGTACACAGCCGTACCGATACTTGAACACAACAACTACGAGGACGAGTCTACCGTGCGATACACACGATGAAGCGGCTCAACCCAAGAAGGGCAATTGATCGGATTCCGCGAGACATGTACCTTCTCTGTCCCTCAGGAGAGCTTGCATCGTCACACCTTCATCGCAGAGGTTGTGTCCATTTTCTCATGCTGCGGCTCCCGAAACAGAAACAGAGATGATGCGATTCACAAGTCCATGCTCTTCTGCGGCGCAAGAACAGAAGCTCCCCCTCACAGGCTCGATTCTTGCTCGTACCCTCCACCACCCAGATAGGAGCCAGTAATACCTGCCCCTCGTGGGTCATCTTACTCCGTACATGCCATTGGCATCATCTCAACAGGACAGGGCCACACCACAGGCCCAGCTCCAAGTTGGTCGCACGACCAGGGGTTGCCAACGGCCTAGCCAACGAGATGTACGAGAAAGATGCAGTAGCGAAAAGCGTAGGATCATCCTACCGAAGCCTCGAGGGATTTTGGAGGCGTCAGGTACGTTTTTTCTGCCTTCTTTTCTTCTTATCTCTTTCATCATTGTTTGTCCATCACCGTCAACATGGCGAGTTCTGGCGTCCCTCTGGCCACGATATACGCCATTCCAGTGCCGACGGCAACCACAGAGACTGTGCTTCAGGTTCCGACGGCTATAATTGCGGCCACGGGCATGCCATCGGCCCCACGGAACACATACACAGTCCCAGCAAGCTCAACAAACACGGCAGCAGCGGCGCCATCGTCTTCTGCTTCGGCCTCGACTCTACCAATTGGTGCGAAAGTGGCAATTGGGGTGGCTATTCCTCTAGCCGTCCTTGCTCTGATCGTATGGCTCTTCTTACTTTTCCGGCGTCGGAAACAGAAGATTTTGGGGCAACCAAGAGAACCGGAATACGACCTGACATTTTCTCCGGCGCCTACACATACAACTTTTGCGGATAAGGAGCGCCAGGGAAGCAGAGTCGACAGCCGCGCAGAGACATTGAACAATAGTCGCATGGCGAGTCGACTCGATAATCGAAGTAATAGCAGGTTGGGGAGCCACCACACAGAGAGTAGGAGTGGGAGTCGACAAGACAGCTATAAAGAAAACCGGATCGGTAGTCCGCAAAGTTTCTACAAACCCAGCATGAGTCCTTCACCGAGTCAACAAAGCCATCACTATGTCGCTGAGCTTGCTTCGCCGGGTTTGAAATCACCTATGGAAAATCGCTATCCAACCTATCCAATTCATGAAATCGGACCCGGCAAGGGAGACAGAGCCGCTGATGACGAATCGATTGCGGAATCAGATCACGATCCAATTGTCTACGAGATTGTCGAGTTGCCGGATACGTCCAGAAGGAGTATCAAGAATTGGCATCGAAGCCCCTCTACAGCCTCCAAGGAGTCCCGGCCAACTTTAAGAGATATGGGCGACCGACGAAAAATCCCAATCCCTCCTGTCCCTGAAGACGATGAGGGCGAGAGATCCTGGCTTCAACCAACAACACCTCCCGCCACGAAAGCCACTTTTATTTGATCGTCACTCTTTTCAATCGAGTCATGCGTTTGTTTTTTAACTTCGTCAATATGGGCTGAAAGAATTTTCATTGGGAAAAACGCTTTATTTGCGTGGTGTTATCATAAGGGAATTGCATTTTCAGGGCGTTTTTCATTTTTCGGGATATCATGGTCCGCCGACCACCAACAGGCTCAGCACAGTACTGCTACAGATGAAACGAGATTTTGAATCTCGAAAATGGGGGGGGGGGGTGTCAAATCTCGGGAACAACAGGATGAGGAATGGGATGTCGCGCCTGGAGAAGATGGCCGGTAAATCTCTTGAAGGGTGGCGAAGCGTGCAGTGGATATGTGTGCGAACGGCGATGCGAGCACGTTTGTGGTTACACAACTGCGGGGAATGACGAATGGACAGCGAGCAGCATCGCGGTATCAATTCTGCAACGGAAGGATGGGAGGCGATTGCATATTTTCCCTCCATGGCTTCTTCCAGTGTCGATCTTGGTGGAAAAGGCTTACTGTTTTGGTTCAACATATTTCTCGACGGATGAACGATACTTATACTTATAAAACCACGGGAACAGGCACAGACTCAGTTGTATAGCTACTCCTTTGTTGCCATTCCTGATAGGGTTTAATTGTAATTTATATACCATATTATATAGTTGGTGGAATCATAATGATATCATTTGATTGGTTCTCAATCTTCCCTTTTTTGGATAGGTGTGTAGTGGTATGCTGCGTTGAGAAGGATGGGTGGATGTGCCTTGCTTGGTGTGATACTGCAGTTGACATGCAGAGGAGGCTGTGATGAGCGAGAGTATTGTTGCATGTTTACTGCCGTGAAAGTACTCGCAGATTTTAATATTTGCCGGCATCAGTTTGTTTCAAATTTGGATCATGTACTGTGTGTGATATAAATTGCATTGCTCGTCTGGGAATCAGGTGTGGGCACTGCGGGATCATAATGAGGGGAATCCGTTGAAAGATATTTGTAGGTTACGGTAGTTACCCTTCCATTCTTCCTTGTCTCCCGCACTCATTAGAAGATTATCGGGTATATCTTTGCAAATTCATCATCTTTTGGTAAGAAACATGGTTAATTAATTCCCCTCCTCTTAATCCGCCACGGTTAACTTTCCTAGAGAAAGAGGGCTACTGATGAAACAGTGCATACCCATTTCCAGCTCTTGACCAATGATACTGTTGGTATTGGAATATCGAGAAAGGTTCGAAATGCGAAGTGTACTTTTGAATGACTAACAGTGTCAAAAGTTCCAGCTACCTCAAACTTTCGAGGGATGATGGCTTTTTGGTATGCATTCCTATGATTAAAAACCGGAAGATTATTTTCGTGTGGTTGGAGAGTAGCCACGGGTTCTTGGTTGGAAGGGAATAAGAGTTGTTGGACCGGAAAATTGTTTGATAGCTCGTTTCATTTTTGGGAATTCGGGATGGTTGTGTAGGAGGAGTATATACGATCGCAGTTATCCTTTGGTCAAATCGATTTGGCACATATGTCCGAAAAAGAATAATTAGGGTGATAATTGAAGTCAAAAATGGATGAGATGGAGGGGAAGATGTTGTATCTGATCATAGTTGCCTCGGTGGAAATGTTGTGAAGTTATACAATTCAAGTTGATAGCTTGTGTAGGACTCCTCTAATTCATCGCCTTGGAGCCTTTTATACATTTTCATATATTGATAGAAAGCTTCTATAAGAATTAAGAAATGGTTCTCTTTTTCTTCTAGAGGTCCTTCGAGAAAAAATGTCGTTGGTCTAGAATATTTCGCACAAGGGTACTTATTGCAATGCCCAGCTCCCTTATCTTACCACAGATTCCCTTTCTCTTTACTCAGTCCGTATCAACTTGATAATTTAGCAACTCGTCCTCGTCTCCGAGTTCTATATGCTTTACTGTACGTCAACCGAGATGCTCTGTAAGCACCCACTCCACCCAATTTCAGTTGACGTAAAACGGCTACCCGAGCCCAATTTTCGCTTAGCAACGCCGCAACCACCGGATGCTACGGCTTATCATCACAGCTGCTCGTATCTTTGTCCCATATGTCTGATTTTTGTTAGTCCATGCCTGAGGTAGAAGAATAATCGCATATTACTAGCGATTTAGTCTGCCGAACACGAGGTATTTGACATATTGAAAATCGATTGGAGATATAAGACTTAGTTAATGGTCTCCAACCGCCATCCAAGCTTGCTCCGCAGTCCGAAAGTTGCAAGTATTCATCTACTTCAAGATGTCCACAATAGTACTTACTTCCTTTCAAGCCAGATGCTCATGTGGCATATCAAGAGCAAGTAGACACAAGTGAGTGAATCCGCCCTACTGGGTCCTTCCCAGTTGCAAACTAGACCCAAAAGCTAAATTCCAAAACAGGGAAAAGACAGGCGATGTGCAACAAAACTAGATAAGATAGCCCGATTTATCGAGATTATACCAGGAACCCCTGGAATCACAAAGTTTGATTTGAAGAGAAGGTTTTTGGCTTTTAAAGTATGAAGACGCAACTTATATCGCAAAGGGGGTCTTGCGATATGAAAACGCTTCTTTTTTTATCTGAATTCTAAACTTAAATCACTTCCTCCTACCGGACATTGAGTTTGTCGTAAGGTTATTTGGCAGCGTTTAATAATAGTGAGTTTGACTAACGATAAGAAAGACCCTGATTTGCTTTCGATTAAATATAAAGACCCAACCTAAGTGGAAGGAGTTATCTAGGTTCGGAAACTCATGATTCACAGTATCAAATGGGTGATGTGCAAAAATTCCATTCCTAGCTAAGATAGTATCACGTCGAGTTTGCATTTCTAGCTTGCACTGGCCCTGAGATGCCGTACCTAAAACTATTTTGAGTAAAGCTTCCTGCGATGTGCAACAATTCAACTAGCAAGGAACATTTCGTCACCATTAGTCTGGTCGCTCCCCCGCCTCGGAAAATCTAAAGAGATGAGCTGCTCAAGAAGTTTACACCGAGTTCCAAACTCCAACGTAGTCAAGTTCGAAAGCACTCTTCTCGCCTCCCAAAGTTTGGTTGTTTGGAGGACCAGGCCACTACAAAGGGAAATATTAGCACAAGCCACTTCTAAAAATCTCTGGTTCAGAACTTCTCAGAGCCCAAAGAAAAACGAAAGGGGGTGGAAGGAAAAGGAGAAAACTTACATTGCCCCCAACAGCGACATTGATCAGCAAAAAGTGTCCCAAATGAGCAATCTCTTCCCAAGCCCCAAAATCCGCAACTTCACTCCCCTTGACTTCGAACTGCTTCTCCCCATCCAGCCACCAACTCAAACTCTCATTCTCCCAAGCAGCGATACTAGTTCCATTGCTTGACGTGGAATTCGTAACGTCTCGGTCAACCATGAACGCGACCTCATGCCAGACATCTCTTGTGAATGGTTCTCCGCCTGCAGGGGCGTTGGAGAGACCGGTCCACTCGTTACAAGGACCTCCTGGCGCGGTGCCACAGTGGAGGGTTGAGTAGATGATCGAATCGCCGTTCATGACTTCCATCAGATCCCATTCGGATGACATGGGCCAGTATGTGTTGTTGGTGCGGAAGTTTTCGCCTAGCAAGGGATGTTAGTCTTCCTTTCTTCTCACCAAAACTTCGACATAGAGGGGAAAGTTCAAACTCACCCAGAGCCCAAAAAGCAGGCCAAATCCCCTGACTCCTCCCCTTCTCCTGCTCCCTCACCTTAACCTTCGCCTCAACCCACAACTTTCCTCCTTCCTCGGCTTTAAAATCAGTCCTAGACGTCTCAATTCTCGCACTCGTCCAATCGCCGACTCCCGTCCCCGCTCCAAGTGGTGTAATAAGCAAAGTCCCATCCTCAGTAACCCGAATATTATCCGTATCATTGGTATAGACCTGGAACTCGTTGTTTCCCCATCTCTCGGCAGCCCCGGGATAGCTGGAACCGATATCGAAGATCCAATTTGCGGAGGAGGGAAGTTCAGGTTCCCCGGAGCCGGAGGGCTTGAAGGTATCTAGAAAGGTGATTTTGAAGCCATCTTTGCTAGGTTGGGAGGAGGTGCGGGGGGAGAGGTGGTAGTTTTGGTGGATGTGCAGGTGGGAGGGGGACGCGGCGATGGTTCCGGTAAGGAGTGCGAGGGGAAGGAGGAGGTTTTGCATGATTCTTTTGGTGGGGTTAAAACCGGTGTTTAAATGAATGTGGTGATGGTGTATGAACAACCAAGAAAAGAAGAAATTCTATATAAAAAAAAAAGAAACACCGAGAACGAACGAGTGAAAACCGGTGCAGAGGAAATAAAAGATGGGGATGGCGTGAACATCTTTATAGTTCTCTGGTGACCATCAGTCTCTCGTTTCTCATAAAAAGGGGTAATACAAAGTTTGAAAATGTTTCTCAAAGCTAATTTGTTTAGACTTTATCGTTGCACCTCGCAAGGAACAGTGCTGTAGATTCTCGAGTGCCGAGAGGACCGCAGTTTGATAATCATTGGCACGGCACACCCAAAAGTGCTCTGCCTCAACAAAGAATCCATTTGGAAGGGGTTTCGCAGTTGTAGAAAGTCCTGTTCCGGTTGAAGTAAATACAAGTATAGAAAATATGACCCCTAAAGGAGAACCGGTGCACAAAAGCGTACAGATTTTATGCCTGGGTTTTTGAAATGTACCACGACTGAATTCCTTGAACTATGAGTTTCCTACATGTATATAATACGGTTTCTTCACTACAAGGGAGCTCGACGTGATTTTTATATGTATTTCGTCCAGTCGTATTCGTAAATGGAGGTGGTCATCCATCTCGTACCGGAGGTCCCGCATCCGACCTTGAAAGGCGCCAAGACATCCCCTGAAAAGCGCATGAAGTCAAATGCAAATATACCAAAAAGTAGCTTTCGAAGACAATCAAACAGAACTCAAAATAGAAGCCAAAATAGAAGCCAAAATAGAAGCCAAAATATCAGAGTATGGAAGGAGGCGAAGGTATCATCCATAACTCCCTCTCTCCATCAAATCCATCAAAGCCCTCCTATTATTCCTCCTCCCCTCCGCCACAGTCTTACTACTCTTCCCCTTCTCAAACCTGGGAATCCTCAAATCCCATCCTCTTTCTCCAGGTAGGGAAACTGTACTTGTGGGATGATATAATCTTGGAGATGGCGCGTAAAAGGAGGTGTTCATAGGGATGCGCGGGGGTAGCGGTGACGGCAAAGGTAATTGATTCGTATAGAGCATCGAAGGCGGGCGTTCATTAGAAGGCAATTCATGCGCATGCTTTGGAATTGTTGGCCATGACAATGCGTGTCTGTTCAATTGATCTTGTGAAACTAGGTTTGCTCTTGCTGGTGGATTTGGGCTTTTAAACTGGTATGCTGTGTCCGCTAATTCGGGGGGCGGATTGTGAGAAGATTCAATAGTTTGAAATTTTGTATCCAAGACCGGTGCTGTAAAACTTCGCTGCTCTTTTTTATATGCAGGTGGTGATGCGGGGGATTTTATGGATGGGGATGTCTTTGTTGAGTGGCTCGTCAAAAACCCGGTAGGGAGCTCGATGGCACGATTGAAAGATTTCGGTTTTCTGAGGGGTCTTTTTGATATGTCGAGAGAGTTGCGCTTTTTCGATTGGGCTCTTAGAAGTTCTGTTGCGACATCTTTAACTTCTTGGGAGCGAGACATGGATCCGCTACGTGTAGGTTTTTGCGTTGGAGCTGACGAAATTGAGGGCACGGTATCATCATGAGTAATCACTTCGCTCCTGGGTGCACTATCAGGAGAGTATTCAAATGGATTTACGGGACCAAGAAGATTCGTTGCACTAAGGCTCCGCAGACGTGAAGGATAAGCCGGAACAGGAAGGGTAGTTAAAGAAGTTGAATGATTTCGAGTATGAAGCTTGGGAGTTTGAGAGGAGTCAGTCGGCGAGTTTGATGGAGAAGGCAGTGGTGAGTAGCCTATAGATAGTATCGACGGATGTGGTGAAGTTTTGGCTGGTAAATGGAAAGGTAGTGGGCGCGCTACCCTCTTTGCTTCCTGTGCCGTAAATAGAGTTGGGTTGATATCCGTCGATGGCCAAGTCTGTATGGTTCTCGGGGTTTTTAATGGGGGCGTCCGGATGATGTTTGTTGAATCTGAGCTAAAGGAATCCGTCTTTGGAGGTGGCTGTAATCCGTCTATACTCTCTCTTGTGTGAGGTTCTAAGTTCTTGGGTGGTAAAGAATTTGCGTTATCGAGGCACCCTTCAGACGACGATAGGGGAAGATAATTTGGAACATCGTTGTTTTCCCTTACACCTGGTGACGTTTTTATGGGGGAGGCTGGTCCATCCAAGCTCTCCGAGTTTGGTAAAGAACTTCCGTTAATTGGTGACTGATCGACTTCTAATTTCAGTTCAAAGGGTCTGGTTGGCTCTAATGCCGTTAATAGAGTCTTCTTGGGTGACTTGTGTTCTTTCTTTGGGATTTGTTGATTCCCGGATCCAACTCTCTTTCGCGCGATGGGTCGACGAACCAGAGATGATGTGGTGGGAGGCGTTGCTGATGGGACTCCTGGTGCTTCTAAGAGAAGATTCATTAGCGTTACCATAATATAACCCCGAAGGTAAGAGTCCATACCACGAGATGGTGCCTTTGGTGTTGGAAGCTTTCCAGCTGCCCGAGCTATTCTTCTTCTCTGCCAAGGACTTATCACATCATCCAAAGATACTGCGCTCTCAGTTTCCGGGGTGCTCAAATCTTTCGTAGATGACGCTTGTGCCGACATGAAACGTGTTTGTTCAAGTGGGGAGAGAAAAGACAACACTGAGGACAGGTCTTGTTGGCACGTCGATAGTTCCATCTGTTGATTCTCCAATTTTCCTCGGTCGTTGAATATCCATCGCACCCTATCCTCGAATGTCACGATTTCAGTCCCAGCCTCCGCCTTTGCCCTGTCCACCCATTTCCCAGTCTCATTGAGCGCCGTCTTTGCATTGGTAACGACAGCCCTAATATATGGTAGATTTCCCGGGGCTTCGAAGAGTCGCGTTTTAATACTCCGAAGTACCAAAAGGCGCTCTACCTCTGCTAGATCATGGCGTACGCTGTCAATAATTCGCACAAAGGCACCATGATCCGAGTCGCTCTCGTAGACACGACCAGCGTAATCCGAAAGTTTGAACGCAGTGTTGATGAAGTTGAAGGCAGAACCTTTGATGAGGGCGTCCCCCATTTTTAGGCTCCAATAGATTGAATCAAAGATGTTGGATGTTGGGGAGGGCGACTTGACAAAGGGTAAACTAGCGGGGCTGCGGCAGCAGCAAGATAACGTAGTTAATTCCCGCAGGATATGATTTGCGTACCGGGTCTGAGTGGAAGGCGTGAAAGGAGTGTTTGAGAGTAGATTGTGGCAGTGTGATCAGGCTGCTAAGGTGATCCAAGCAGGATAGCAAAAGATGCGAATGCTGCTTTAGAACCGGATTGCTTTGGGGGCTGAATACCAACAGAGGTGCAGCAGGACATCTGCAACGTTTGACCCATCATCGTGTCCCTCCTGAAATAAACGCTCGTTGTATTAGGGTCTCAGGGCTAGCCCATACAGCAATGGACGGGGATTCTCCTCTTCGAAGGATCAAAAAAGGATGATGGGTCAAGCCTTCGGACCCGCAAGTGTAAACAATGTACTTAGAGTCTTAAACGCTTCAACCTCATCAATATAGCCTCTACCGTAAAGGTAGAATCTACATAGCATCTAGCCTAGCGTTGCTAGCGAGCTTAGCGACGATGAACTTGCGTATGAAGATCAATCTCATAGTGCAGAATCGCTAGTGACAAGTAAAGAACGAGTCTAGTCTCATGGATGAATTGCTACCCAAGAAACAGACTTAACGGCTTTTTCTCTGCATGAAACGGACAGAGAAGAACGAGGGTAGAAACTTGGAAGAGAAATATGAAGGCGTCCAATCGAAAGAGTAACAGCACGCGGTGCAACGTGGGAATTTAACCGATTCAACTCAAATGCATGCTGTGCCGCTGCTGAGCTGCCAGGTCCGCAGCCGTTTTTCCCGCGCCATTCTTGGTTCTATTTCCAAATGATGTTTGGGAGAAGACATGGATGGAAAAAGATGAGATGAGAGATGAGGCTCTTGGATGGAAAATTACCTAGGGAGATTAGGCGTAGTGTTGAAAAAGCTCAAGCTGCTAGATTTTTCATCGCTTTCTCACCGCGCGGGAGAAGCCACAGACCAGTAATATAATAGTGGGGTGTTTGAATCGACAAGCCAATCATATTCTTGGAATGTTGTGCGAGGCGCTACCTAGCGGAACTCCATAGGTTAGATCACGACTCCCTTCTCTCCTATTTTCCCCCTCAACTCTCCAGGTTCTCGGCATCCCAACCCCGTCACGCAAATACACAAATACACAAATACACATCCCCCTCCCCCCTCTTGAACTCCTTCTGTTCTCACATTTCATAGGACGGGCTTTCTCGCCCTCGTCATCCGAGTGGCAGGCTGCATGTCTGCACTTGTCAACGTCCCGTGAACCGCACCACATTTTCCCGATTCGATTTACTGTACATATATGTATTTACATACCTCAATTGCGTCAAAGAGATAAATATGGCAGGTGGTGCAAGAACTACGCCTCTTGCAATTAATCGCCTCGACTCAACTACCTATCAAATCCTCAAAATCCCCCTCCCATGTCCAGCTCCTCCGGCTCACTCAGCACACGCGGGGGCGAAAGCACTTCAGCCTCATCGCTCACAATCTGCAGCAACGCCGGGAACACAAGCAATCTGTCACTCTGCCCCGTCCCGCTGTAATCAAAGTGGAATGAGGCCGGTTGAGAGAACAAGAGAAAGGCAAGTTGAGCCGCACGCTTGATTGTGCCTTCTAGATTCCTCCGTCGTGCGTGCATGTCCACGCCCGGATCGAGGAATGGGCGAAGCACTGATTCTGCTGTTTCCATGGCTCGATTGACGCTTGGATTTCTAGTGTCGTGGTCACCCAAGGCTTGTCCGTATTGTCGTTGAAGCAGTGCCCCAGTGATGGTCTTCCATTTACTAAAAAGGGCTGGTTGGGCTGAAAGTTGTTAGCGAATGTTTCCTAGTTCATTGACAATATGTCTTGTATGCGTGTATCTTACCCCATTTGGTGTTTTCTGTGGCCGAGAGAGATGCAGCAAGTGCAGCAATTTCTTGTGGAAGAAAGGACGCATGGTAATCGTGGTTCCCCCCGCAACTTGAAAGTATCAATTGCGCGAGGTAGAGTCGAATGGCCGCGATTCGTGTTGCTGGGTTCAAAAGCAAGTTCCGCACAGTTGATGCTGCCATTCCAGTAGCTTGAGCCAGCTCAAACACTTCCGTTTCGTCCACAAGTTCTGGTCGAACAGCGGCCTGGTGATAATAGTTCTGGACGTGGTTCTTGATTCCATCGCGAATTCGGGATAGCGCTCCAAGTATCGCGTCGTCCTCCGCCGGTTGGGGTAGTAGGCGATCTATATTTGATACCGCCCCCCCTCGAGTGGAAGAGCTCGTGGCTCCCATGGGGATTTTTCCTTCTGGGAGGTAACCTCCATCTGGATAGGGATGTATCGAAGCATGCTTTGCTCCCCTTTTTCGACGGAAAAGAAAGAATAGCAACAAGCCCGCGATCACCGCTCCAGCGAATGCACAGCCAACCCCGATTCCAGCGGTCGCTCCTGGCGATATTCCGTTGGTCTTTTGGTTCTTTGGTACAGACGTAGACACCGAAGGACTTGAAGCTGTCGACACATTCCCAGCACCCGTGGGCGGAGGTTCAGTGGTAGATGGGCTCCCAGTATTAGTGGCAGATGAGCTCCCAGTATTCGTAGGAGCTGATTTTGTACTCGTCATTGGCGTAATTGTCGACGCAGGATTTGTTGCGGAGTGAGATGAAGGGGATATTTGGTCGGTTTTTCCAGCTTCCGAAAGAGTAGATGTAGGCATCACCGCTGGACTTGTTGTTTTAGAAATGCAAAGACATATGTTTGCCCCTATAGCAATCCGAGTAAAACCGGTGGGAACAGCACTCTCGGCACACACTGTTGTGATATCTGATGATGTACAAGCAAATCTTGGCCAATCCCCTATCATGTTTGTCGGACAGCCATCGCCATTTGCTTGGCATGTTGGTGAAGACATTGTTTTCAAAGCTTAACGATAACGAGGTCGTTGCCAGCAGAATTTATGAGCCTCTCGGTTCAAAATGTTTTGAAGGTGACGAGAGGAATTGATCTGAGTCTGTCGATATATGAGGAACCGTGCCGCCCATCTAATCTAAGCCCCCCTGGAAAACAGAATAGCGATTTCTGACTTTTTTCGTAGCACAGCAGCCCAATCCATAACCTTGTCACTTCCATAGGGCCAACCATCATCCTTAAAAATACAACTCTTGGCGTTGGTTCCATCCTTGACGTACATAGTTTTACTGTGCCGGCCACCAACAGTCTCAAGTGCAACACACAACTGTCGTATCATTCGCAAGGCTGTGGTAAGTGGTGCAGAGGAATATGCAAGTGATTCCTGCGCCCCCACCCCCTTCTTTTTCACCCAAAAATATTGACCAAACAATCAAGCGGTCGTACCCAATTGAGGCTGAAACTGGCCTATCATTGGTACTGGCCGGCCGCTTTAGAGTGTTGGTTTGCTTCTCTACGTTGACCTATTTCTTTTCTGTATCGCCTCGGTCGTATTTATCTTTTATTACTTGTTGTCAAACACTTTATTTTCAATATTTTGCGCCGTGGTTCTTTTCTTGGGTTTCTTTGTTGACTTTACTTGCGAGATGTCTGGCCCTCCGAGACCTGAGTTGGTTATTGCCATTGATTTTGGTATGACATGTACTGGTGTAGCTTTCGCAAACATTTCTACCGGAGAGGAAACAGTTCGATGGCTTCAGAAATGGCCGGGGAGATCGAATGCTGTGGAGAATAAGGTTTGTTATGCCCGGGCTTTCGTTTTAATATATTCATTCAAAATTTTCAAATGCTGAGTTTACGGTAGGTCCCTACTGTTCTAGTATATCCTAAAGATTCCACTACGCCATCCTCTTGGGGCTACCTTTCAGAGAAACCCGCCGAGCAGATGAGCGAGGAAAAGGAATGTAAGGAGTGGTTTAAGACCTTTCTGGACGATGATAGATTGAAGATTGCTCAGAGGGCTTCTCAAGGTTCTGCGGTTTGTCCATCATCTATGGCGGAAGTTGAGCGATTGTAAGTCAGCCCCACATAGCTTTGCCTGGCCCTTTTATAGTATAATAACTCATTTTTCATTAGATACTGTGACTACTTCCGTTTTCTATACTCCACCATCCAGCAGAAATTACAAGGCGAATTGGCCAATCGATGGGAGGACGCGAATATCGAATTTATATTTAGTGTACCGACGACCTGGAAACCAGTTCCTACTGTTGAGCGCTTTCGGGGAACGATTGAGAGAGCGGGCTTTGGGGCACATCCGAACCATAAAGCCATTATTGGGCTCACCGAGGCCGAGGCTGCTGCTGTTCACACCGCCAGAGTGTTTCCTAAATTATTCCAGGTATGGAATTACGTGAGTTTTTTGGGTGGAAAATAATTGCTGACAGCCGATGATAGGAAAGAGATGTCCTACTGGTTTGTGACGTTGGAGGAGGAACTACAGATCTTTGTGTCCTCCGAGTGACAGAGACAGGAGGGGTAGGTGCTCTCAACCTCGAGCAAATGGACATTGTACAAGGTATTTCTCCTTTCTTCCTCCGCTCCTCACTCCCTAAACTTTTATACAAGGCGCAACAATCGGTTCAGTCCAACTAGACACAGCCTTCGAGACAGCAGCCCGAATAAGATTAGAAAAAGCAAATGAAACCCTGCCAATGGGTGTCGAAGAGAAGGAATTAGATGACATGGCATGGGAAATGGCAAAGAGTAAGGAATATCAAAATGCAAAATGCGAATATGGGTCTAGTGATGATGATACGGAGTTCTTTACCGTGGCGATTCCCAGGTTACCGAGGGGTTATGTTAACGAGAGCGAGGGGATTAATTTTGGTGAGATGAAATTTCGACGGTATGGCTCTTTTGTCTTTTTTTTTACTGAACGGTTCTTTTCACGTTCCTTTTAAGACTTTCTTTAGAGTAAAGAAGTGCTGATTTTAGAATAGAGAGGAGATAAGGAGTTATTTCGATGTCCAGGTGGGTCTTGTCTATCGCTCACGAGTGAGTGGAAAACTAATTCGGGGCAACAGATTATAAAATTATTCGATTTGATCGATAAACAGCTAGCCCGTCTCCAATCGAAATTTCCACAAGAACAAGTTGTATGTACAACTCCGCTCCTCACTCATAACACATTTCTAACCTATTCCTTATCCAGGCACATCTCGTCCTCTCAGGTGGACTGGGGAACTCAGCCTACGTCCAAACATGTCTCCGAGTCCGCTACACCAACCCCACCTCTCCTGTCCCTAACGCTCGTCGTCTCCAAATCCGCGTAGCACCTGAACCTCAACTCGTAGTTTGCAAAGGTATCGTAGCCGATCGTATGCAGAAATTGAGAAGTGGAAGAAGCATGTTAGGATGGAGGGTTTCTAGAAGTAGCTACGGCACCCTGTGTAAATTGTTGTATGACGAGAAGAACCCGGCACATCAAGGAATGACGACAACGGTAGATAGTCTGGACGGAAAGACCTACGTTATGAGAGCTATCAATTGGTTTATTAAACAGGTAATTGTTTACTTCTCCAATTCCGTCTTCGTCGCTATCAGTAGCGTTATAAGACAAAATGCTGACTTGAAACAGGGCGAACCTGTTTCCACCGATTATCCCATAGTCAAAAACTTCATTCGAAAGACTCCCCCAGCAACGAAGTTCAACCCAGATCCACATAGAGCTTTCCTCACAGGGATAGTGACTTGTGAATTGGAGAGGGATTTCCTACCCATAGTTATGGATTCTTGTTAGTCTTCTCTTCTGGATTTACCTGTCTACCTGCTTAACTCACAACTTTGGATCATGCATGGGAGGAAAGCACTGACGAGAAGACAGCATGTCGGACCCTCTGTGAAATCTCTTCCGACCTCTCATCCCTGCCTCTCAACTCTTTCAAGCTAAAGAACCGGCACTGGTGGAATATGGGAAAAGAGAAATATCATAGGATTGACTATGTTATCAAAGGTTTGCGCCTCTTTCCTCCCTTCGCCTTTCCGCTCGTCCTCTATTGTCTCCCTACTTCTCATCGGCTTCCCTCCCAAGCCTATGTCCACAAAAGCTGACCACCAAAAGTCAACATAGGCCCAGCAGATATATCCTTCGAACTCTGGTACAATGGACAAATGATCAGCCAAGAGAACTCCATCTCAGTGGAATGGAAAGAGTCCGCTCCTCCAAAGGAAGTGCCTGCCCCGAATGCTTGGGGAGATGTGAGCGGGAATCAGTGGGCACCTGTAGGTGGCGAACCGAAGAAGAAAGTTGGAAGTCCGGTTAGGGGGAGCGAGGGGGGAAATTATGCTTGGGGTTAGTGGAAATGTTGGAATAGAAGGAATGAAATGGGGAGCGGCAGGATGAAGAACGTATGTATCATTATTGTGACTTAACTGTAATTTTGTAGCAAAGAGACTTGGTGCTTTTCCTTCTTGGGGAGATGGGTGGTTGTGGGTTTCGTAATATGCGGTAGGAGGAATGGAAGCCACTGCTCTTATTCTATCAAAGCCTACTGGAAAATATTGAAGCATTTCTAGCCTTGCCCAATACTACATGTACTTTGATCAACCGACATAAATTCAAAATCAACCTACAGGTTCAGTGGAAATTTGTGATCGTCGGAGATTTTTTCGGCAATCATCTTACAATGAGAGATAAGCCGATAAGGAGTGATGAGTGAGATAAGCTATTGATGCTGCAATGAGGGATAAGCTATCAATGAGAGATAAACTGCCACTGGGAGATAAGCTGTCGATGAGGGATAGGTTAACGTCCGAGCATCTGGGACCGAAAACCTTCTTCAAGGAAATGGTTGATCTTTTGGTCGGGATTAAGCCTGTGAGACTAAGAAGGACCATTTTTGCGAAATCTTAGGTTACGATGAAGATAGAGATACAGTGGGTGATTGAGGGGATGATGGGAACAACAAGTGATGGCATGATGGAGGATGCCCTGGAATGACTGTGGAATAGAGTTGTTCAGGGGCTGTTACTGAAGGTACCAGCCCAGCTTCAGGGAGCTTGAGCCGAACTTCAAGCTTCTCTTCTGTCTCCATATATACCTAAGTATTAAACAGAATCTGAGCACTCATAGGAACCACTATTTATAAGCAGCAACGGATAACGTTCTATTTTCTGACCTTTGTTCATTCTCTTGCATTGTAAACTGAATTGCTCATTATTGGCATTTATTTTCAGTGAGCTCTCATAAGATTGATCGCTTACCATTCCCCTTAGATATTCGCCATACTGCCTTCTTACCGAGAATCGATCCTCAACTCCCCTTCGAACCGATGATATACCAATAGTAATGATGATAATAAACACTCCCCTCCTTATCATTCATCAGCAGCATATTGTCACCTCCATACAACCGTCTCAGCATCCCATCATCATCCTCACTTCTCGTCGGTGGATCCAGAACAGGAACCAAACTTCTCCACTTGTTAACCTCTGGCTCCTTCAAGAATCTCACCCCAAGAGTTCGGAAAATGGCAGTCTCCTCTTTCATCTCCAGCTCAGTATACGTGGTGAACATCGTAGGATGAGAAGCCTGAGCAAGATGTCTGATGGTAGGGGCCCACTCTAATCTGTCATTTTGAGAAAATCCGGATTGGAAAGCCACTGCCAGATCTGGCTTTTCATACCGATCTGAGACTGCGAAATCGTGGTAGGCCCCTTTCCATAAAGTGAGATGTTGCGTGCAACCTTTTGGGGCACAGTCATCGCAGCAATCTACTTCGACTGGTTTTCCATGTTGGGTATGTTGGTCTACGAGGTTTTGGGGGAGTTCGAACCCGATTGCTGATAATTTTAGTTCTTTGAGGGCGGGGAGGTGGTGCAGGATTTCTTCGAAGACGGGGAAGTGGAGGGTTTCTTTGGATGAGGCACCGACGAGATGGATGTTGAGGGTTTTGAGGGTGGTGAGGTCGGGAAATAGTTCTTCTAATGCGGCAAGGATGGTGAGGGGGAGAGCGAGGGAGGTGGTTAATTTCCTCATCAGACCGAGTGCTGAGGCGGGGTTGTGATTTAGCTTGGGGGTAATATCCGAGTATGAGCGGAGAGCGTAGCCTTTGTCGGATACTCGTGTGTAGTAATCGAACCCTAGGAAAGACGAAAAGTAAGTTGGTGAAATTATGATTTCAGATTCTTGCAAACATGAGAAGTATGTTATAGGAAATTACTCACACCCCGTCGCGCTTGATAATGGAATATATAACGATCTCGGTACTCTTGTCCTATCAATGACAAAGTTTTCGCCTGTGTGTTGGATATAGTCTACCAAGAATCTTTCATCGAACGCCATTTCAGAAAATAATGCGCATTGTGATTCTGAATGAGTTTGCGGACACGATGGGCAAAAAGGAGCAATCTCGCATTTTGAACAAAGCTTCAGTGCCTCATCTTTCTTGAGATGAAGGGCGGAACGGTAGCAGTAATGACATACTGTTTCGTACCTGATTTGAGTGTTAGTTGATATAACTTTTGGGTGGAAGAGAGGATCTGATATAAGATTTGAACATTCATGATTTTTTTTCAAATTGCAGGGCATCTTGAAACCACTTACAAAATCAGACGCCAGTCATCACAATAAGTACCAGCCGCCATTTCTGCAAGTGTCTGCTTGTTCACTCTGTATTCCAGAACTTCAGCCCACTATTATTTTCAGCAAAATCAGCAGGAGTTCACAAAAGGAGAATTCTAAAACTCAACACACCTTTTCGGCACTGTATCCCTCCCACGACCTTCCGGGTGGTGGTATCTCAGTAACCTTGGAATTGAATCCGCGGGAGAACTGACAGAACTCCTTATGACCATCCGTCCAATCATTCTTCTGACATTTCGTTGAGCAATAGGAAGCACGTCTGCAGCCGGTACATTTCTTCAAAGAGCCAAGGGGAAACTCTTTCCAACAGGACATGCAAAGAATCCCTCGGATGGCGAGAATGGGTGTACCGGCTCCAGACTTTGCGAACCCGTGGGTTGGAATGTCAGTATTTGGAGAGGCCATCTTGGTATTAGTATGGGAAGAGAATATTGCTCAAGTCGGCTCGTCAAACGGCGAGCGAGTGTTTTTATGGAGTTGACGGCGCATGCACGTCACTCCACTTCACCCAACTCCATTTAACGAATCTTACCATGCAGGCACCCTGAAAGCGTGTGTGCGTTGTATCTTAAATGAGAGTATATTTCTGAGAGGTTTCTGAGAGGCTACAACCTGTATGGTATAAGCTAGGTAATAGCCTTAAAAGGTTAGAGAAGAATCGGGAGGTACATGTACTACTCATATCTCCTCTGTTTACTTTGTCCGTCGCGCGAGGTCGGATCAGCATTTGTCCGAGGTTTAGCTCCTCCTCCCTTCTGAACCAAACCTGCGCCATCATTTCAACAACGCCGGTCAATATGCAGTGGAGGTTGTCGCCATTGTATACATGGTTGACAACATTGCATGTTCCCCTCTTTCGTTTGTCTAGATTTCTCCCACTCTTCTCTTGCCGCTAAACTTAGTGGATGGACTCTTTTGCAAGTGCTCAAACACCAAGTCGCAGTGGCTCTATTTCACTTTATTTTATACTCTTTCCACTTTCTGTATTTTCTCCTGCTGTCAATTGCAATGCTCGTAACGTCGAAGTCCGATGGCGCCAATGCATCCGTGGAAGAGATCAACCTCCTTCGCGGATGGCCTTCAACTACTCTCTTTCCGTCTGCCGCCATCAACGATTCCGCGAGCGCAATTCTGGGAGACTTTGCAGCAGCAAGCTCTGCGTTAGTATATGGTCCATCCCTGGGGAGCCAGGCTTTTCGGAAGAGTCTGGCAGAATGGCTAAGCACATCCTACTACGAAAATGCGACCTCGATTGATCCATCTCGAATCTGTGTCTCCGGTGGCGCGTCCGCAAATCTCAGCACCATTTTATCACGTTATGCCGATTCCTCCTACACGCAGTACATCTGGATGATCGAGCCTACGTACCATCTCGCATGCCGAATATTCCAAGATAGCGGGTTCACCGGTCAACTTCGAGGTATACCAGAGGATGACGAGGGTGTCGATTTGGCCTTTCTACGCGCGGGATTGGAGGCCGCAGAGCAGGAGAAGGGACGACAAAATAAACCAGACAAGACTGTAGAAATGGGATACGAGAAGATCTATCGACATATAATATATTGCGTTCCAACCTTTGCGAACCCAAGTGGGAAGACAATGAGCACTTCACACCGGGAGGAACTGGTCAGGCTGGCTCGCGAGTTCGATGCTCTTCTTGTATGCGACGAGTAAGGATATTCTCTTGGGTTATTTTTTCTCCTTCTGGTTGCTTTGGGAGGATTGAGATACCTCTTCTGCTCAGATAACTCACTTCCTCCTCACACATCTCCGTTTAATCCACCTTTCCTCAGATATACTTCTAGAAAGAGCAATGCTTACTCCGAGATGATCCAGTGTGTATGATTTCTTACGATGGCCAACGGATTCATCTATACCCCTTGACGCCGACTTAGGACCACTCCCTCCAAGACTCGTAGATGTAGACCGTTCGCTTGAGGGTGCCAGCGCATTTGGAAACGCCGTCAGCAATGGATCCTTCTCGAAAATCATTGCTCCTGGGACTCGAGTTGGTTGGTCGGAAGGGACAGGTGCATTTATTCGTAATCTGGGAAAGAGGTGTGTTGATTTGATGGCGAACAACCATTAATATATACAGTGCAATAACTCAATCTGCTGACATGTTTCTTCTAGCGGGGTCAACATGTCCGGGGGAGCACCAAGCTATTTGATGTCGACCTTCGTGGAAAACGTCATCTCGTCTGGTGCTCTCACCAAACATCTCAGCGATGTGTTAATCCCAACATACTCCGCCCGCTATCATGGAATGGTAACTGCCATCAAGTCTGAACTCCTGCCACTTGGTGTTCAAGTTGCCATTGGGAATTCAGCTTTCTCCGTATCAAAGGCATGTATCAAAACCAGCATATCGGGTGGTTTCTTCACTTCTCTGAATATTCCTCACCACCTACCTCCCACTTCCGTTCTTGCTGCAGAAGCATCGAAAAATCATAAACTACGAATCGGATATGGGAAGATGTTTGAGGTAGTAGGGGATGAGGGTAGCGCTGAACGTTCGAAGCTGGATGGTGGCTTTGGACATAGTATCCGCATCTGCTGGGCATGGCATACCGAGGAGGAAATCGTGGAAGGCATTAGAAGGCTTGGACTTGCTGTGAAAGACCTTTTGGATTCGGTATCGCAGTCGTAAGTGCTGTCGATGTGTCATATTTGGCTTTCTATGTTTGGTTATTGTTGGGCGTGCTGTTGACCAGAAGTCTTTTTCCCGCCATCTTGTTCTGTTTCATTAATCTCGTTTCCTGGATCATGCCGCTTGGAAACCGACTTCGCGGTTATCGCTTTCATTGGCGCTTAAAATTCCAGCCGCCACAGTTCGTCCTTTCAACTGGGTCCAGTGATTTCAGGGATGTTTTGGGGATTCATCCCTGACCATTGGGTTCGAAAAAGTCACTGCCTCTCGTGGGGAAGAAGAAACCAATGGAGGGCACGGCTTTGTTCGTGAATGGTTCCTCGGTGCCTGCATGGTTGGCGAGCAGACGCAGAGCTGGTCATGTTTCGAAAAGAGCCTCGGTGAGAGAAGGAAAAAAGAGGGAAATATTGGGGAGTTTGTCACACCTTCCATGCATCGACGTCCAATCCATTTCACCAATCAATCCAAATGCAGATGAGATGAACGATGGGAACTCCTAGCTCGGTTCAACCCGACAATTACTTCCGATTCCCCGAACTTCGTGCAATAAAGACGAGCCGCACGTCAAACAGCTAAAAGTTGGAGAAGCTTCGCAGTGGGGGACCGTCTATTTCAATTCTTTATAATCAGCTATTAGCCTCTCTATTTTTCTACTCTCTCTATGGAGTAGACACGGAAAATTGAGAGGAATGTAACAGCACTTTCAACACTTCGAAAATTTATTGTCTTCTGTCTTTTTAGTTGTTTCCGTCGTGGTGTTTTCCATTTGAAAATCCATAAAGGGTTTCCCGCCGCTAAAAACCCCCTACAAGTTCTCTCACGCCAAGACCCTTTTTTCGTAACTGGGTTACACGGTGGGCAATCGCTAATTTTGTTTCTCTTTCTATGAAACGAATCTGTACACGATGCAGTTGGTGCCAAATCCCGCCAGTGTGGTCAAATCTCAATCTACCTTTGATATATAATGTCTCCCTCTTCGCACAATGAGCAATTATTCTTCTCCATCAAGCAAGTACTTTGATATCATTCACTCCAACTTTTAGTTCACTTCACTACCTTTTTCATTCTTTTATACTGGTGTGATTTGAAATCCACAACGCCCTTTTTTGAATCTTATAAGATATTATCGTCACTTACTCGATTTATTCCACTTTTTCTACTACACTTAAGAAAACTCATTTCGTTATCATGTTCTCCGACTGCAAATACTTTGTCATTGCCTCTTTGGCCGGTGCTGCTACTGCTCACCAGAACTTCCACCAGTTTTGGGTTAACGATGTTTCTCCTGGTTTTGAAGTCGCCATTCGCATGCCACCTTCAAACCGCCCTGTCGTAAGATTCCCTGCATGTCACCCATCAAATGTAAACTAATCTCGCTCCTAGACTGACGTAACAAGCAATGACATGACCTGCAATGTAAATGGCAACACTGTCCCATCCGGAAAGACCACCGCTCCAGCCAAAGCCGGAGACACCATTAAAGTTCAATGGGACAGCTCCGACCACCTAGGCCCAATCCAACACTACCTCTTCGGACCCGTTGCTGATGCTGCTTCTGTGACTGGGATCGGCTCTTGGTTCAAGATTGATGAGTTGACATCTGTGAATGGGACCTGGGCGAGTGCCATGATGCTTGCGAAGAATATGACGCATGAGTTTACACTTCCTAAAGGCTTGGCTAGTGGTGATTATCTCTTGAGGAGTGAGATGATCGCGCTTCATGCTGCGAAGACATTGGGTGGTGCGCAGTTGTAAGTTTTTCTCCTGTTTTTTTAAATTGGAGAATGAGTGGTGACTGATTTTCGATAGCTACATGGGTTGTGCTCAACTCACCATTACTGGAACGGACACGAGTTCGACGTGCGGACCCGGCATTAAGTTGCCTGGTGCGTATAAAGAGGATGACCCCTCGATTTTGATTCCCAACTTCTACTACGGGTTCGACATCTCTACATATACAGGACCTGGGGGAGCCGTAGCCACTTGTGGACCTGGATCCGGGAATGTTGCTAGTTCGAGGGTGGTGAGCTCTCCAGCTGTTTCAACCGACACCGTTCCCAGCGCTGTTTTTTCTTCTTCGGTTGCTGTGAAGACTTCGAATGGCGCTTCAATTACCTCTGCTTTGAGCTCGAAGCCTGTTGCGAGCTCAGCTATTCTAACCACCATGGTTACGAAGGCTAGCTCTGCGGTTGCTGTTTCCACGCGCTCTGCTTCTGTGCCTGCTTCCGTGCCTGTCGAGGAGGAGGATGAAGATGCTTGTTAGATGGTGTCTGTAAGTAGAGGGAGTGTGAGATGTGGTGATATGGAATTTTGTGGTGTTCTTGTATATATTAAACCTACCTTACTTCTGTGTATATATCTGTCACAATTGAGCCTTTTATTAAAATATTTCCGTCAAGTATGATCTTGAAGCCGCCTCCTTTTTGTTAAATGTGACTTGTTTGGTGGAATCTAGAGTGATCACTTGCGAAATCTAGGTTACTTCCAGGAACATGTTAAAAGTCTGGCATTATACTGTCCAGCTATGAGTGAGACAACTGGCTACTTTCAAGGCATTTTAAGTATTATTTGAGACATTCTTTGGTTCCCAAATGCGATGTTTAGGTTGTTAGATTGTGGTGGTTCCCATCTACATTAAGTACCCAGGTCTCGTTGGGTCACTTTTTTCGGTTAGGTGAAAGACAAATTCGATAAAAATAAGGAGTTTGGAGATCAATCCACGCAGAGAAGACTCATAGTTAAGGAGTCGATTCGTCAAAAATCGTGCGATGTGTTGATCATTCTAATCTATTTAATACCTACTTCTTTTCTCGTCTTCTCGGATGCTGAAAGGATTTACCAGAGAAAGGGGTCTCCCAATAAACAGTGAGAGTTGTAATGATTATCAGATTCGTCCTGCCTATATTACTCGTTGTTTAATAGCTTTAAAAGATGGTTCTAGTTACTCGGAATAATTTAAAATACCATTCCAAGTGCCTTAGAGCAATAAGTTCATGGAAGTTGAATTTGGTACTGTAGGATATCATGAAACCAGAACAAGAAGATATTTACTTCCCTTTTTTGTCACCGCGACATGGTCTTTTTGAAAGCGTATAAGAGCTCCAGCTACATATTTTTGCCCGCTTCCACTTCAAATTCCCCAAAAGAAGTAATTTTAAGACGTGAAGTTTTGAAGAGTACTCGAGATTTAACATTTGATATCTCAAATTCTTTGGAAATTAATTTTTCTTCCTTGACAAAAAATGCTAAGTATTTTATGCTCCTTTTATAGAACTGGCATATTTATACGTCATTCACCGATTCCGTATAACTTGAAGAATGCGGAACCTGCTACAATCTATCCGTAAACTTTACTAAATGTTCTGATTGTTTTGATTCTTACATATACTTCTTTTTGATACACACGATTTGGAAATATGAGGTATTTATCTAGTTTTCTCCAACTTTATACATCTCAGAACTCAATTTAGCTAATTTAAATACCCCGAGTACAGAGGGGGGGGGGGGGTTCGGGAATATGAGACTGCCCTTTTTTTCACACCAAAATGCCCCTAAGATAAGTTTAATTTACTACCCTACTCTAGGTGTATTGAAGCTTTAAAACTTGGTATTCAGACTATTTAGAGAAATTGACTGGTGGTCCTCTGGATAAAAATCATATAGAGCTATTAATCAATAAGTTATCATAGGAAAGTACACCAAAAATAGTCGAAATTTGGTTTTCTTTAAGATACCTCTGGCTCTATACCAGATAAAACAACGAAAAAAAGGTAACGAGTTAAACTAAGAGCCGTAAGGAGGGAAACCTTAAACTTGAAGACATTTCACTAAGAAATATCACATCATAGTTAGCGTAGAATAAAGTGGAGTTTTGCAAAGGGTGAGTTTCAGTGATTTTTAATGTGAAAAAGGCGAACACCCACTGTATCTCTGAAAACCCATTCCAATGATTGAGAGTACTCGCTACACAATCTCAACGTCCAAAGTTGTTATATTATTATTGGTATGAGATATACCAGAACAAGTGAACATTAAACGTTAACTACACCAAACACAAACTTACGCAATGGTCACCCCACCACAGTACAATCCTTCTGTCTACATTCACATCTCATACGGTGAATTCATAAGCTTGTGGAGACTTGTCAGAAATCTCATCAGCATGCATCTCGAAAGAAGTACATTCCGCCCCTGACGCATAAGTATCCGCGAAAACTTGATACACATCCTCCTCCTCGGTCGGACAAGCAAACCATTCCCCTCCTCCGTACACAAATGTTGCATAAATTCCTCCTGAAGGTGGGAAGTTCTCAAAGCGTCTGAAGCGGTCCGAGACGGCACCTGCGGGAGCAGCGGCCCCCGGAGCGGTGTATTCAAATTCTCCTGTGGGGAGGACATATGCAAATTGTCCTCCTGGAACAGCGACGGACTGGGATAGGAGTTAGTCTTTGCCTATAACCTACACGGGAGCTTTGCTTACCAGGTTTCCTGTGCCGCTGAAGTCTGAAGAAAGGACAATGGTGGTTTTGTTTGAAAATGTATCGCAGGCTGCTGTTTCGACACAGGTTGTGGTTGGCGCTTTTCCGATGTAGAAGCTTCCATCTGCGGCGTTGACAGGCTTTCCGTTGAGAGGAGAATCCGCTAGTTTGACGGTTGGCTGGATTATTGTTATGTGTTCAAAAATTGGAGGAAGATCCTGTGGGTGTGGTGCAGCGGATGTGACAGCAAGAAGGGCCACGAGGGGAAGGGAAATTTTGGAAAACATCTTGGAGGTTTTTGATGGTACTGATGACATCAAATGATTTTCGGTTGTTGATAGTAGAAAGACTTCAAAGTTGGGAAACAGGAAACTTATATAGCACTACTTGCCAAGACGAACGGGAAATGATCTTTGTCGGAAGTACGGATACACAAGTGAAAAATGCTGCAAGAAGTCATAAATAGATACGAGATTTACTAACTCGGTATCTTGCCGCTCTCGTAATGTTATACTTGGTCGCTAATTTAACTCAGCTCACACCATAAAGGTTCGACTTTCAAAAAGCAGCAATAAAGACTAATAATTGAGTCATTAATTCAAAAGGGTGGTTTGCAACACTTCAGTATTTTGGCTGTTTCAGTTAGAAGAACTATTCAAGATTTTGGACTTTCTAAATTATCGGTTACATTTTTAAGCGGTCTTGGCTGCTTGTCTTTACAGGAGGGAGTGAATACTCAGGTGATGTTATAGTTTATGGTGGAAAGGGCGAGAAGCGATGACATTATATCTTACAAAACAAACGCAAGTATTTGTCGTGTAGTAAAACTAAGAGGCTCACTATTATCGCATATTGTCGGTACCGAATCGCACAACAAACGGTTGCCTAGAAATGTTGTGGTAAAATCATACTCTATCGTACCAACAGCCATTGAAAATTAAGATGCCAACATGCAATCGGATCCTTCAAATGCGCCGTAGGAAGTGTAAATAAAGTTGTGGCTGCCATTAACCCTTGTTGTTGAGTTAGGCAGCAGTCAAAACACCAAAGTCCCACTGCTTACCGAGGCAAAAGTCCCCTGAGATACAAACCGAACAGTTGAGTTCGTTTCAGGTTGATGATTATTTCAGGTAATTAGAATGCAAGCCGACAGAACCAGAAAGGCCAAAAATCAGATAAGACAAGATCTTTCGCTTATCGTATTTCTTAATTGAAACACCAAAAGTAAACGTAGACAACAACTTACCTTTCCAATCTAGCCAAGTAAAGTTGAGCTTAATTCTTCTAAAAATTGTTATTTGATAATTCCAGGAACCTCAAGTTCTTAGAGTACTTGGTAGAAATTGTTTCGTAAAGTTATAACAGTGAAGGCTAACTAGGACATTTTCAACTATGACTTTTCATGTCCACAGAGAGACCCCAGACTAGGTTCAAGAAGTAAACATATTAATATCTCTGCTGCTTGGTAGTAACCAAAGGATAGCTTTAATTTTGGAGGTCAGAAAAGATCCTGAACAGATATAGATTTGGTATTTAGTCTCCATTCCAACCGGTAAAGAACAGGCACTCACATCATTCATATCATAACTGTCTACAATACCAATAGGCACTCAAAACCCTGGGAGAAAATAACTACTTCCATTTAGTGATCGTCCACAAACAAAAACACCATGGCTGCTCAGAAGAATCCGGAATGCGAATGTATGCATTCGGCCACTTGTCATGTCGAATTCTATATTTGACACTTTTAATATCACTACTCACCTAATGAAATACAATCCACGTAGAGTAAGATCACAGGCATGGAGTATTGACACTGATGTAGACCTAAAGACAACAAGGAGCCAAGCCGTTCATCAAGGGAGAGCGGAGCATGATTATTTCGAGGGGAATTAACTTGAGTGGCAACTGAAAAGAATCCACGGATATAGATATTAGTACGCCAAGGATAATAAATCCTTTCTATGGGCAAAGTACAACCAGTTATATCTATAACTTCGTGCAAGGGCTGTTTTCGCTCTGTAGGGAGGTTCTAAGTTTGTGATATTTGCTCTCCAACTTCTAGAGACTTTAAAGAAAGAACTGTCCGAAGCTTCAATCGCTGACCAAAAGCATAAAGGAGTGTCACAAAACAACGATTTTCATTTACACAAGGTCTCGGCATCGCTGTCCCTTCCTATTATACACACATGCTTTTTTGTCGTTTTCTGAAAACGAACGGCGGTGGGGGAGGAGGCGTTGGGTGACCAAGCTTGAGTGGACTTTGCATGGAAACACATTTACGATGGTACCTTCTTGAACAGACAATCTATCATAAGCCATCCTGAAAAGAAAAGGGATTTAAGAAATAGTGCTGCGTGAACAATTGTGAGAAGTCCATGAACCTTTGTTATTGGTTGCAGAAGCCAACAACACACACCCACCCTGGCCGGCTTCTCATCGGCATTCAACCAAGCTTCATCATATCTAAGCTCTCTCCTCCAAGAAGCACAGTATCAAAAACAGCCAAAATAACCAAAACAACCATACACAAAATGGATTCCTCAATCCCCCTCCAAATCGCAGAAACCATCCAAACAGCCTCCATAAAGCGCAACCCATCACCCACCCACGACCTCAATCCCTCAACCGCCGCCTCCCAAAAGCAACCCGTCAAAGCCTCCCATCCCTCATATCCCCTCTACGAATACGATTCCGAGGGCATAGACGACGAGGAAGAAGAGGAAGATGGCGAGGACATCCCATACAGCGTCCTAAAACCAATACCGAGACGACAGAGCTTCCCCCCATTACCGGATCTACGATTCGAGCAGAGTTACCTGTCGAGCATTTCCAAAGCGGATTCATACTGGAAGGTGGCATTGATTACAGTTAGAGATCAGGTATGAGTTTATCAATTTCCCCAGAATATGGGAGAAGGGATGTTGATTTGAATCCGGCAGGTTTGCGCTCCCTTGTTACAGGGAATGGTCTGGACTCTCGCGTTGCAAGGTTGGAGATACTGGAACAAGAACGCCGTTTTACACGGAGAGAGTGTGGGAGCCAGAGCTCGCAGGTGGTGGTGGAGAACGAATAATTGGGCAATCCCGAAAGGCTTTGCGAAGAATAAGAAGCTGGCTGCGGAAATGGGAGACGTGAGTTGGTCTCGATTTGGTGATATACCTTGTTTTACTGATATCAATTAGTACTACCAAAATCAAAGCGCCGGTGGCGATTGAGAGTGGATGAGCGAGCGTATAGGCGTTTGGGGGTGTTGTACATATGGCGCTTTTGGTGTATAAATAAACGATTCCATGTACATCACAAATTACTGATAGTAAGACTTGGGCGACTTCGTTCAGACAATGAATTTTATTTCTGTCTTACTGAATACCCATCAAAAGCTCTATCGTAGCGACAAAATACCTGCCTAGTTTATGATTACATGTAGTGCAAGTAGAATCCCCTCACACTAATCTGCCTGAACACCATAAAATGCTTTCCACAACGCAAACGCTTGAAAACCCAAACTCCACCCTAATAAACCGTATGAAGAACCTATGAACCTCCAAACCCAACACTAATTGAAGGGGCTAACACCGCAGGACGCTTCTCGGGGCTTCCACGAAATGCCAAAGGAGATCTTGGAGATAGAGGAACTGGGTGAGAAGCTGGCGATTTTGTGGCAATATCAATCGGGTTGCTCTGGTTTTCAGCCACAGCGTTACCTGGACCATCTTTGGTTGGTTGAGTTGACGTATTGTCTTTCTCCGGCGAGAGCTTGAATTTGATGGAGGCCTTCTTTTCTGGGGTTGGCGTCTTTATTGGGAGTTTGACCAGGAGACTCTTCTTCTCTCCATTTTCCATTGCAGAATCCTCTGGCTCCTCATCGTTGTCTGTAAGCTCGTCCTGATCATCAACATCGCTTGCGAGAGATACGTGATCATCCTCTTCATCATCGTCATAGTCTTGTTCACTTGCATCGCCTTCCTCGTCGCTTGTCATTTCGTCAACATTGTTATAACCCTCAATATGTCTACCGCCCTTTGGACGACCATTAGTAGAAACCGTAGCAGCTGTGGCGAGAGCAGCTCTTTGTGGTCGACCTCCAGTGCTTTCACTATTATCAGCTTCATCAGTGAGGCCAACTGAAGCGCGAGCACCGCTCAAGATACTTTCGCCGTACGCTCCGCCTTGTCTTGATTTGACTTGACGTCCGCTTTGCGTTACTGTAGGGCCCTCGGGAGTATTTCTTCGGGTGTTCCGGGTAGAACGGCGGCTTGTAGTCGTGTCCGAATAGATTTCGTCTTCGTCATCGGAGTAAGTGTACTTCATTCGCTTTCCACGAGTTCGACCCTCATAAAGTGAAAAATTAGGTTCGGGGCGTTGTTTGAATTGCTGCTTGCGAGCTTGTCTGTACTCTCGACTCTTGCGTTTCTGATGAGTATAATTAGTATGGTATTTGGATGAATTCGTCCAGATTTCCATACCTCTTCAGTTGCCTCGAATCTAGGAATGGCAGCTGTAATCTTCCCACTCAACACACGTGCTTTCTGACCACCATCTTCTTTGGTAAGTTTCTCGGCCTACTAAAAAGTTAGTTCAAGAACGGGCAAATTGAAGAATCCAGGTCTGGAGCTCAAGGGTAATACGGAAGGAGAGAACTCGTACCAGTTGCTTCAATTCTTCGATATTGCTTGCCACACTCCACCATGTGCGCTTAATACCAGTGTGATTACTCTCTCTGTACACACGGAAATGAGTGTCGTTTAGACCTTCAATTAAATAGTATCGTCTTCTATCGCCATCAGAGCCCCAAGGTTGAACTGAGTAAGGTTGGTTGAGATCATCTTCTTGTCGATTTTGCTTATATGAAGCTTGAATCATCCCTTTGACTGTATCAGATGAAGCCAATGCCCATAGAATAAGAGTGCGCAAGAGGGTAAGCTAGGATAGAGTTAGCAAATGTTCACAAGTCCCACATGAGATTGAAATAATTTGTATAGAGCAGGAGAAAGAACAGGCGACAATAAGCCAAGTTCTTTGAACCAGCAAAACAGAACTCAACACAATTGTGCAGACGTAATAACCCCAATCTAGAGTAGTGCCCTGATGTTTGAAAAAATAAACAAAAATTATCAAAGCAAGACTCACCCGTTCGGTTGGAGACATGCTGCCAAAGGTTGCACCTCCTGCCAAAGGATTCTTGCTCTCCCAGTCTTTTGCCCATTGTGCCTTATGTGTTGATATCGCCTCCTCTAGCGCCCGATTGTAGTGTCCTGATCTGTAGTTATGCCTGGTTAGCTGGGGGCGCATCTCAAGTGTGCGCAAGGGCACCTACTTGACATCTTGCTTCCGGTTGAGTAACAATCCAAGCACTGCGCATAGGAATTGCTCTGCATAGTCTCCTGGGACTGTACTGACTATGTCTCGTTCGAGTTCTTGGGGACCGAAATGTGCAAGAGATTTTGGGAAGGCTTCTGTGAAGCGCGATCGGAACATGACGATGAACTGCATACTGCGGTTAGAGTGCTTCTTGCAACAAAAGAACGCGTTTTCTACGCGTCAAACAACGGGAATAGGGTCGGCATATGCAAGTACTAACAGCTATATCGGGATTATCTGCGAGGACATATTCATGTGGTGGGGAAGGTTCTCTCTTTGGGCGTGGTGGTGAGGCCTCAACTTTGGCTTGGGGCGCACTGCGAGGAGCCTTGGGAAAGAACTTGAGGATACCGTCTTTCTTGGTTAATTGGAGATTGGTCTCATCCTCAGATGGAGCGTCGCTGAGGACCGAGGAGAGTTCAGAAGAGTCGTCGGACATTTTGGAGGTGGTGGTTGTGGTTGTCCTTGTGGTGGAAAGGTGGAAAGAAGGTGACGAAGTCAGGGCGCCGCCGATAAAAGCGCGGCGAGAGGTTTGGCTCATTGGTTCTTGAAGATCAACCAGGAAGGCGGGCAGGCAGGCGCCTTTGTCACGCATCACATGAAGAAGCAAGAGCGGGTTTGTATTGTAAGTGAATTAATTAAAACTGAGAGCTATTCTACCTATCCAGACAATTCCATTCTACATCCACCCATTCAAGCTTTCCATCCAGAAGAATTTCCCTCTAAGCGTCACCAGTTTCCACAATGACTGGGAAACCTAAACTTCCCCCCCTCCTTGTTGGCATATTCCATATAATGCCCTCGTGGAATGTACCAGACGCAACCGAGTTCGCTGCGCCCTGAGACAAGATGTAAGAAAATAAGAACAAGACGTAGGAAATATTGGGGGAGTTGGTTCCAAAAAATCAATAAACAAACCATCAAGTTGGATGTGGGGTGGGTTGGTAAGGTTGGAGAGTCCAAACCCGGCGCAGATCAAAATAGCCCAACCACGACATGCTAGAATTAATTCGCTTACCTTTAGGACCCGGCAAAACCTGAGCAGGTGTGCACTTTGCAACTATTGATGATCTGAGAATAGGGAAACCAACTTCCGCATTATCATTTTGCCAACACAGCAATGCGCCACCACTGGGAGCCACATTTTTCATCGACGCGATAGGAAGTAAAAACATAAAAGGAGATTTAACAAATCTTCAACACGAAATAGTAGGTCCATTAACAGTGATGAAATGTGACAGCTTTGCACATAGGAATGAAACGCGAAGACTGCAAAGCCCGGGGCTTGTAAACCTTACAAGAAGGCTCAACCAAGCACCCCGCCTGCATGTGCAACGCCAACACGACTTGTTGGGGTACCATCAAATTTTTTTTATCGGTGGGCTGAAGAAGATGCAGATAAACGTGTGGTCCTGTCTGATATTCGGAAGAATCTCTAATACGTTGAATAGTTGTAAATGATAACGTATGGAATCAGGATAGAACGAAAGCACCACCCGGTGAAATGGAAGAGCCATAACTCTTCCTCGGGCATACCTGAAGTACAGAATTAGAATCGTGCCAAGAAAGGTAGGAGAATGGGAGCTTATTGTACCAACGCCTGCGGGAGAATCAAGTGATTTCCTTCTCGGATTTGACAGAGCCTACACAACGGCAGATATCCAACGTCACGGGAAGACGGGTGAAAACCTGCATGCTTTGATGGGCGGTTTGATATGAGGGAAAAATAGGCGACAGCCAGTTCAGCTGAATCTATTGGGACTTATGAGAAGCTGGCAATCATATTCTGTGGGAATGATCACATATTTATGGTAGTATTCAGACAAGAAGCCGGGTAGGGGGGATGTTGATTGTTGTGATACCTTCATGAGGGAAGTAGCACCAGGTCGTCGTTGCCAAAAGAGTTGGTGGACGCTAGACCTATTAAGATCATGATCTCACGTGCCAAAGGCAACGGAACTTGAAGGGCAGCACCTCTTTTGAGAAGGGGAACTTGATTGCTTGTACTTTATTTAATCGTTTTACCTATCTAGAGAATTAAGACAGATTTAAAGTTTAGAACAACTAAGGTCTATTCGCCCAAATTGTAGGGGATGAACAACAAGAGCTAGGTATCTACTGCCGCTTTAAGCATCACTACCAGCACCTTATCGATATCCAATCACGTGGTCAGGATGCTCGCCTAGGAAAGGTTCCGTGGGGCGCCCGCACACTCAGATTTTATCTGAAAGTTCCGTCGTCGCATCCTCTACAGATCAACAAATTCCTATCGCCAGCAATGGGTAGAGTAATTAGGAATCAGAGAAAGGGCCGCGGCTCGATCTTTACCGCCAACACCCGTCTCAACAAGGCTCCTGCGCAATTCAGAACCCTCGATTATGCGGAGCGACATGGCTACGTTCGTGGTGTCGTCGTAAGAGCTCAATTTTCTAATTGTTGGAAAGGCAGATGTAATACTAACTCACGACTAGAAAGACATCATTCACGACCCTGGACGAGGAGCACCATTAGCAAAGGTTGTCTTCCGTGACCCTTACCGATTCAAGCTTCACACCGAGACCTTCATTGCAAACGAGGGAATGTACACTGGCCAATTCATCTACGCCGGCAAGCACGCAGCACTCACAGTCGGAAACGTCCTCCCTCTCGGATCTGTCCCAGAAGGAACTGTTATCACCAACGTCGAGGAGAAGGTTGGAGATCGTGGAACTCTTGGTCGCACATCTGGAAACTATGTGACCGTTATTGGACACAACCCTGATGAGGGCAAGACCCGAGTCAAGCTTCCATCCGGAGCAAAGAAGGTCATCAAGAGCAGTGCGCGTGGTATGATTGGTATTGTTGCTGGAGGCGGTAGAACCGACAAACCTCTCTTGAGTACGTTGAACCTCTCGAGAAATTTTGGTCTGGATTTGGGCACTAATTGCTTTTTACAGAGGCATCGCGTGCTAAGCACAAGTTCGCCGTCAAGCGTAACTCATGGCCAAAGACTCGTGGTGTTGCTATGAACCCTGTCGACCATCCTCACGGAGTATGTGAACCCAGAATCGCCAGTGCCCGTATCAAATTGCTAACAGAAAATAGGGTGGTAACCATCAACATATTGGTAAGGCATCGACAATCTCGAGATACGCTGCACAAGGTCAAAAGGCTGGTCTCATCGCTGCTCGTAGAACTGGTTTGTTACGTGGTACCCAAAAGACCAAGGATTAAATGGTTGGGGTGGAGTTTTTCTTTGGTTTTTCGGGATGCTGGCTTCGCATTTATGTACCTCTCGAACAGAGCATAGCGAGGATGAACGAAACACTTTGAGCATGATATTTCAAAAGTTGCACAAGTGAAATGATGGCGTTCGGTTGTGTTGTACTATCCAGAGGACTCTTCAAGGTCACAAAAAATCTGAAATTGAAGAATTAAAAGAAATGAGTGGCTGAACAAAACTTGTAACACCTCTTTCCCCTGCCCCAACATATTTAGTTGTAACACGAATTTGGAAGCTCAGAAGGATTGGATTGCTGCAGGGGTCCACAAGCGTGGTTTAAAACCAACGACCCCGCCACTTCGAGGTCAGGTCTTCAACCCCGCTTATTCAAACAATCGCAAAAACAATCAAAATGGCCGCAACCAAAGAATACGCTCTCCTCTGCTTGGAGAATCCTCTCCTCGGTATGTTGTCTAGCTCAATGCTTACTTACATGCTTTCATACTGTTATACAATTAGTTACCCTCGTCCTACCTACAAATTTTTGAAGCTCTGTTCGAGCTGGACAATCTGACCTCATCTTTTCATCATTGAATCAACTGACCTTTACCTCTAGATATCCAAGCACAAGGAGACGATGCTCTTCTTGAGAAGTATAGCCTCAAGCCCAATGATGCAATCCTCGCTGAGGAAAAGCACATCCCAATCTACGAGGACCTCCTAAACAACTACTCTGCCAAACTCATCGCAGGAGGCGGAGCCCAAAACACCGCTCGAGGCGCACAATACATGCTCCCACCTAATTCCGTCGTCTACCTCGGTGGAGTCGGAGACGACAAATATGCCGCCATCCTCCACGATGCCGTCAAGCAAGCTGGACTCCGTGTCGAATACCGCGTTGATAAGAAGGAGAAGACTGGACGATGTGGAGTTGTCATCACAGGACACAACCGTTCCATGGTCACCGATCTCGGAGCAGCCAACCACTATGATCTCGACCACTTGAAGAGCCCGGAGGTATGGAAGCTCGCAGAGGGAGCCACCCATTACTTCGTCGGTGGTTACCATCTTACCGTCTGCCCACCTGCCATCATGGCTTTGGCCGAGGAGGCAGCAAAGAATGACAAGGTCTTCGTCTTCTCCCTCTCTGCTCCATTCATTCCTCAATTCTTCAAGGATCCCTTGGATGCTACCAGCCCTTACTGGGATTATGTGATCGGAAATGAGACCGAGGCCCTCTCTTTCGCTGAGAGCCATGGTTGGGAGACCAAGGATATCAAGGAGATTGCTAAGAAGTTGGCTGCGTTGCCAAAGGCCAATTCAAAGAGGGAGAGAGTTGCTATTGTTACTCAGGGAACTCTCCCAACTGTTGTCGCTGTCAATGGCCAGGAGGTCAAGGAGTACGAGGTTCACGCCATCGAGAAGAGCCAAATCAACGACACAACCGGTGCTGGTGATGCATTCGCTGCTGGTTTCGTCGCTGGTCTCGTGGCTGGGGAGAGTTTGGCACAATCCGTCGACCAAGGTCAATGGTTGGCTAAGCTCAGTATTCAGGAGTTGGGTCCATCGTAAGTCACTCAAAATCTCTCAAAATCTAGCATTTCATTTTCCATTAAAAGACACCTAATGCCCTTCCACAATCCCCCTTCAATTGAAGATAAAACCCCGCGTACTACTCTCCCGCCGAGAGGAAACCAACTAACTTCCCTCAGATTCCCATTCCCCAAGCAGACATACAAGCCCACCAGTCAATAGATTTTGATTTATTTCCTTTTATCCATCAAGATGTATTAGACGGCGTTCGGAAAAGGTTTCAACAACGGGAGCGTCTACAATCTGATGATATGGTGCATATGACAAGGAATAATCCTCCACGATTATGCGTAGAATAGTTAGTCCTAGGGAGACCACAAAAGTCCTTGGCGGCATGCATTTATGCCAGCTTCCCATAAAACGTCCCAAGAATGAAGTGAGAACCCAGTACGGAATTTGGTCAAAACAACATTGGTAAAGACCGCAAAGCGTGTATAGGAGATATTGTATCATCCTGTAAAGTTTCCCTCGGAAGCTAAGCTTCAAATCCCACAAGACTTTCAACCACCTTGTCCACCAGGGGGGGTTTGAGAATAACCACCATTGCGACTTCCACTTGGCAATGAGCTTTGCAGCATGGCATTTATGCCGAAACTGTCCGCGGTTGGATCGAAAGTGCTGTTATGGGCATTCCCGATAATGAACGATCCGCCGGGATAATTCATCACTGGTGTGTTGGTATATATGCTGCTGCTAAAGTCATTCCAGCCATTTCCAGACAGTGGCAATGGCGATCTTCCGATGTGTTGATGTCTCGTTGGACTGGCACTTTGAGAAGCTGTTGAGCTTGACTCTGGGTTGGATCCTGTTACTCCCCAGGGGCTTCGGGATGAACAACCAGTAATTTGGTCTAAATGTTCTGCAGCAGCCAACTGTTGCTTGGGCGTGCCAAATGCAATTGGTGATGGTTGACGAGCACCATAGGACCGATTGGGGCTAGTAGGCTGGAGCTCATTCGGCATCGGAGCGAAAGCTGAGTTGTATAAGCTAGGGAGACTGGGAAGCATCTTTGTAGTACTGGGAACGCGAGAATGCGATCCATGAGGAGTAGAAGTAGTGAATATCTCGTTCGCTGTTTGACTATGCATTCCATATGAAGTTTCTTCATTTGAAGACTGGTGTCCATTTGACGGATTAACGAGGTCCTCAACCATACGACTCATCATACTATCGAAACTTATATTGGATTCTGTGGTCGCAACGCTTCTAGTCGTAACAGAGGCAGTGCTTTTATTGATGGGTTCAGGCATTCTGGTATCTCTGCGTGGAGAATCGGTGTTCCTAGGAGAATTGGATGATTGGGGGACGACGAGTGGACTAGCACTATTGACGACGGGAATTCCACCTTCAACGAAGACGAATGCGCCATCTCTGAGTACAACGGGAACTTGAGGATAGTTGTCGTTATCTTGAAGCACCACACCACAAAGAAGAATGTCTCGAATACGACCTCGCATTTCTACGTTGGGAAGGTGCCTCGCAGTGCCCAGATCAGTAGTACGTAACTTGAGAGTTCCGACGGCGTCTATCGAATAAAGATTGCACTCAAGAGGTATGTCTGGGGCTCTGAGAGGTTTAAATCCAATCGTATTTTCGTCCTCTTCCAAAAGATATTGGATCAAAGGCAAATCAGAAGGTGGAAAGATATTGGCGAGTTGCGAAAGTATGCCCGCGTACATTTTCCACATTTCGTTGATGTGTAAGCTTGGCGCGTCAGCATCGAGATTTGCCACGAGTAGATGGACTCGGGTGACAAGCCAGATGCTGTATTGTCGAATGGATGGAAGAATTCGTCGGCTGACTACTGTAATTCGTTCGTAGGAGGTGGACGGAGAAGATTTTTCATTTGGCAGGTTATCCCCCACTGCGGGATCATCAAGCTCTGGTTTCAATATTTGTAGAAGTACGCACATCATCCTGACATTGAACCCGAGGCAAAAATAGAAAGAGCGAGTAGCTTCCGGACTACCACTTTCTACCGATTCTAGAGTCATTATGTTAGCGCCACTATAGGTTGACAGTCCTCAGGTCTTCCGCTTACCTTGGACCCTCTGCCCAGCGAAAAACTCTGCGGCGATATTGATGACGACAAATTTCTGGAGGACTTCATCAAACTCTCGTTCTTTTACAAGCAAAGCCAGTCTTGAAAGAACTTCGTTTTCCAATTCCGCGTGAGTTGGAAAATCGATACCCTCGTAGAATTTGGCGTGGAGCAAGAGAAACCACCACATGAGAGTCGTTAAACTGTCCGTCTTTGGCTGCGAACGCTGCTTCTCCCATGCTAAAGTTATCTTCTTGAATTCAATTTCAAGGTTACCTCTCGCAAGTGCATGCGGCTCGTCAATGGCAAGAGCACGGTACAGATGGTAGACAGCATCTAAGTGGTTGGTGTCTGCCAGGGCAATAACTGCCATCTGATTATGGGCGGTTCCATCATTTGGCGCGACGTCATTTGCTAGTCCATAGTATCCCAAAGCAGTTTCCCAGCTTCTATCCTTGGTTCGTATATTGTTGCGATATCTTGACAAGTCTCCAAGGCGAAGGAGAGTGGCATGGCATGACATATCAATGAGATGTTCCACGTTCGGCGATACCTTCACACGTTTATCAACTGTCAAAGAGCTGAGGGACAGACGATGCGCGATTCGGCGCAGCTCCTTCAACCCAGAAAAATGAGATGCGAGTCGTTGGATGTATCCTTTATAAAAATACTGGCTTGTCTTGATAAAGTCGACGTAGCGCTTTTCCATCTTCCGCTTCTCCACGTGCTTCTTTTGTTCTCCTAGGCGATAGTGATCGAGAATCTTTCTGTATCGTTGGTTGATTCGGACATGCGCATTCCAGAGCTCGCGTTCGACCTCTTGCTGGTGGGCATATTCGAAATCGAGAAAGATGGTTCCTTCGCAGGCAAGACGTAATCTACTGGCGTCAGGCATCACTTTCTTCTTCACTTTCTTCTTTACTTGCACCAGGCGCACTCACTGATTTATCAAACTGTCGACATCATCGAAGCGAGGAGCCTTGTCCTTCAAGAGTGAATTCAACTCCTTGGAGACTTGCTGAGCGGTCCTAGATGAATTATCAGTCTGTTTTACGGAGAAGGGAATTATCATCACTCACATCCACTTCTGCGCAACTGGTGTAGCCATTGCTTCTTTCTGTGTAGCAGGATGCTTTGTGACCCCACGGTCGGCTTGCCTGTTAGGTTTGCGCGTGGAGCTCCGCAAATCGTGGGATCCAGATTCGATCCATAGGTAAGGGAGGGGAGGGCAGAGAGTCCTATTAAATGTACATTTAAGAAGAAGAAGAAAAGTCCGGTCTGGAGGGGTTGCGCTAAGGTGAAGCCGAGCGACACGGCGAGTTTATGTAGTCATAATGGTTTAGCCAGCACGGCGCCAACTAAACTAGTGGAGGGTTTTGATGCGGCTGCCCACAGGAACAGCCCTGGTATCTCCACTGGCTCCCTTGCTTGCCGAGATCTCAGCCTTGCTCACCTTCCCCTCCATTGATATATGCAAGGCCACGAATTCAGAAAGCGTTCCCACAACAACACACATCCAACCTATCTTTCTGAGAAGTTGAATAAGATATTTGTCTCTTCTAAAACTCCAAACACCAAATCGGTAGATATCATCAACGCATCGAGTTATTCATAGGTCATTGACTCACAGTTGCAGCCAAGTGAGGGGCAAGAACACCGACCAAAGAGTTGTACCTACACCCAGTAATTTCCCCCAACACTCGACAGTACTTGCAAGATGGTCAAACGCTCACGGTCTGAGGATGAAGAGTCAGAAACCGCAGATAATACTGCTCAAGCGGTTCCTCATTTCACCTCCTCCACTTCCTCAAAACTCTCCAAAATCGACCCCGAATTATCAGATTCCGGCGGTGAAGCTACACCAGCAACAGCCATGAAATGCTCACTACCCCCGCACCGAGAAACAATCTCCTTTCCAGACCTCGAAAGCTTCGAGGTGCATTACAGAAAAACGCACTCTAACAGATGTCTTGAATGCCGAAGAAACTTCCCCACGGAGCACTTCTTGACTCTACATATCGAAGAAAATCATGACGCAATTATGAGTGTTCGCAGAGAGCGAGGTGAGAAGACGGTGAGTTATTCTTCCCTTATATCTCTATTTATACTTTCTGACTATTTAAGTATGCATGTTTTGTCGAAGACTGTGACCGTGTGTGCTCTACTCCCGACAAGCGGAAAATGCACATGATCGATAAACACGCTTATCCAAAAGATTATGATTTTATAGTCGTCAACACCGGTGTGGACAATCGGGCTTCGATGTTGATTTCTGGAAGACATCGCCGGAGAAGTTCCGCAACTCACAGAAAAGACATCGAGGATAGAGCCAAAAGACGAAACTCCACGCTGGAAACCATTACCAGCACCGACAAGGAGCCCACCAAATCGGAAGGAACAGCAGGTGGCGAGAAGAACCCTCCTACTCCGAAGGACGTAGACATGAGCGGATTGACGAGCGCTATGTCGTCCCTGAAATTTGTACCCACGAGTGTGAGATTTGGTCGAGGTCGCGGCCGGGGCGGATTCAGCAGGACTTGAGGATATTCGAAAAGAAACTCACGAACTCACGAACATGATTGATTGCTTCTCACTGTAGTGACGATATCATAATAAGCATAATAAGATCTTCATTGGGTATCTGTCTCCAACGTTCCTCTATCCCAAAACTCCAAACGCCAATGCATGTACATATGTTTCTCAACACTAATATATCCCCACTCGCTTGCCCCAACCATCCCCCTTGGAAGGATTGATAATGATCTGATAGGGAAAGGGATTTGCTTCGCTGGTGGTTATGGGTGGTATATGATCTTTTTCTTTATTCACAGTCGAAACAATCTTCATGGCAGCTTTCAGCAGCATTGATTCCATTGCACCTCGAACCTTGGCCCGTTCTAAGTGATCACCACGCGTCAGAATTGGGTTCTTCATGTCAAACGTGCCCAAGGACATACCACTTTCGGTGCGCGGCGTTGCAAGAGTGACATCCAAAGTCCACTCCTCCCAACACACCTCTTCCTCCGCCTTGGTGAACCAGGCCTTCCTCCGCTTCTTCTCGTAGAATTGCACGGCCATGGACCCTCTCACTGTCTTTCTTGCGCCCATATCGGAACTCGCATCGAATTGGCGGACCAAGCTTGCCGTCCTCTGCTCGATCAGAGTCTCCAGCTCGACATCCGTCACCACCGGAAGGGTCAGGTCTAGTACGTCTCGGGTGGAAGGGCGTATGGAAGGAAAGAATCGGTGAAAGAAGATGGTATGTAAAATGCCTATTCAGGTCCTAAAGTTAGCGGCGCTATCATCGGCAGCGGAGGACAGCGGGCAATAATGACCTCGCACGACGTCCTTGACGGATGAAGGATCTGCGAAGACCTCGATAATGAATTCCGGCGGCCTGCGCTGTTCCATTGTAGATAGGTTGTCTAGCATTTGCTGTTAGAGTGGTGGTTTGTTTATATTGCTGTGGTGTTGTGCTTCTTCTACTTCTTCAAGTGAAATGGCGAGTTGCGAGTCCGTAGAGATGGAGGGGTAGAAAGAGCGCATGTGGGCCGCGAAGGAAACCTGTGCAGGTGGCTTATCGTGACCCACAGCGTGTTTGAATCACTGAATCGCACCCCCAATGGAAACTGACAAGGGAGAATTCCGGAATTGTGGTTGACAAAGCGGCATGACAAGCAATTGCAGACAGCAGCGCCGCTTTAAGATATTCGGCCCGCTCATCAACCTCGGCCTCGTCAAGTCATGTTGAGTTGACAGCCACATCAGATATATCTCTTGTCAAGAGTCAGTCAACACCGTCCACCGGAATGTTACCATCTTTATAATAAACCTACACCATGCTTTCTGCTTCTCGAAGATGGCTGCGCCGAAACAGAACGCCCCTCGCTGTTGGAATTGGAGTTGTTGGGGCTGGTTACGTAGTAACTCAATATGTATTGGGCAAGATTTCAGATGTGCGAGAGCGCATGAGCAGTGATCGCATAGCTCGCGAGAAGTACGAATTTCCTTCTCGTGTATAGAATGTAGACTGACGGAATGATGATAGTCTGCGAAGACGATTCGAACAGAACCAAGAGGATTGCACCTTTACCGTTCTAGCCCTACTGCCAACAGCCACCGACAATATTCTTGCAGAGCTGGAAACGGAAAGAATTACTTTCGAACTCCAGCAGCAGAAAGCTGCGAAACTAGCACGTTCCGGAGAACCTCACCCATCCGAATTGGGCTCTGGCCCACCCAGTGTGACGGATGACGATGGGAGAAGCATGATAAGTTTACAAAGTGAGAGTGGAATACATGCCAGTCAAGTGGGCATCCCTTCGGTTGATTCTACTGAGGACGGGGCACAAGATGGAGGACAGGCCGTTCAAAAGGCCCGGAAGTCCAAATTACAACTATGGAATGATCTCAAGATTAGTGGTAAGTGAAGGCCCATAACTTAGAACCGCCTCTGAATAGCACTCACATAATTACAGCTATCACTCGATCCTTTACCCTCATATACACCCTCGCTTTGCTTACATTACTCACTCGAATACAACTTAACTTACTTGGTAGACGAAGCTATCTCTCAAGTGTCGTGTCTCTCGCCACTGGGGGGATGGACCAGTCGACAATTAGTTTGGAAAACAATGACGATGATAACCCAGACCAGGCGTACGGTAACGATTTTGAGACGAATCGACAATACTTGACATTCAGTTGGTGGCTCTTACACCGAGGCTGGAGGCAAGTTATGCTAAAGGTCGAGGCGGCCGTAAAGGATGTATTCGGTGCTCTGAGCCCAAGGGATGACGTTTCGATGCAGAAATTCTCCGAGTTAACTCTTGAAGTTCGAAAAAGGGTAGAGGGTGCCACGGAAGCCGAAAGACAAGCCGGCAGATGGTTGGAATATCTCCTGCCATCCAAAGAGGACGAAGACTTTGTGCTCAGGGAGTCAGGGATGGCCAACGACTCATCATCTTCGCCTAGAGTTGCTGAAAGTGCACCTCTACGGCGATTACTGGATGAAACATCAGACCTTATCGACTCGCCTCCTTTCTCCCATGTTCTAACACTCCTTCTGGATGCTGGCTTCTCAACTTTGGTCGACCAAAAGATTGCACAGCAGGCATTCAAAATTCCACCGGTTCCCGAAGTTGGAGATCTTGATGGCTCGCGAATTACCGAAATTGTTGACACGAAGCCGGTAAAGCTACCAAGTGTGCTTGCAGCTATCACTCGACAGGCCCACTCTATTGGAAATGGAGTTCCAAATGAGTATCTTCAAGCAATGGAGCAAGTCAGAGACCTTGAAGCTTTCGCAGCTGTTGTGTATTCCAGTAATTGGGAGAGCGAAATCAGTCCTGTGAACGACGATGGAAGTGTTTCGCTCACGGAGCCAATTGTCCCAGTAGCTGCCCCAAAAATCGTCGAGGCAGAGGTAAAAGTGCCAGAAGAAAAGACATCCGAGGAAAAGAAGACAGAAGAAGAGAAGCCTACTTTGGAAATAGCTGCTTCTGAGGAGGGAACAATCCCAGATGAGAAAACTGTGGCAGGCGAAGAAAGTATTTTGGATGTTGGGTCAGCAAGCAACTTTGAGAGTGCGTGGGGCAAAGCTGTTGAGACCGTAGAAGCGAGTGACAAGCCCAAGTCGCCATGATGGACTGGTCTATTTCTCAGGAGTTAGGGTTTCCGTAGGGGTTGGGGGATATTATTTGGTAATGGACTAGATACCTGAAGGGGAAAAAACTTGTAAAATACTTTGCAGTACCGTTTTACGGTAGAGGATTCATGAAGCTTTATTCTCGCCGAAACACCTGCAATGCACGCCAACCAACGCCGTCCCATTCCCAAAGATTTGGTCCCCCAATGATGATCTATAAACCGCACCACCCAAGATTGGATAAACATTGATTATAGAACCCCTTTGACAAATTGGTCAAGTGCCAGTTCAAAAAGCTCGTTTGCAACCCCTACGCCCCCTGGGTGTTCCACCGGTGACAATGGATTCTTGACCACTATTCAGTGCCCATATTAGCGATTTATGCATATGGAAGACATGAATCAGATCACTCACCAAACTCAACGTAAAGGTTTACATATATCTGATGCAAAACATTCCGCATGTTCATCGTTTGTGTGTCTGTGAGCATGACGAATTTAATGCTGGTCGGAGTCTCGTAGTAGTGGAGTTTGTATTGGCCGGTGCGAAAGGAGATAAAGCTGTGTCCTCGTATTAACATCTTCCATCCTCTCTTCTGGCCCTTCCTGCGTGTATGTACCTATCATCCGGCCCTCCCAGCTTCCTCACCATGTTCCGCAGCGAGAATATGGTTCCAAAAATCAGCTTCGCGTCGTCTTGGGCACTCAGGCGTGCTGGTCGTGCTCGTGCTGGACCGAGATCAGGAGGTGCTGCTCCATTGATTGCTGGTAGGCCGGAGCCAGAGATTGGGCGTGGTCCTGGGTCGAGGCCGGCGGAGAGGGGACGGTCTTGTCGAGCCCAGAGTTTGGAGTAGATGCATTCGGCTGGAGATTTGATTAGCAATTTTAGACATGTGAGAGTAGAGGGGTGAGGATTTACTATGGCGATCGAAGATGTAGAAACTGTAGCAAGTCATCCTGAAGTGAGGAGGAAATACAAGTACTTAGCCACAGATAGTATGCAAGGCAAGTCAACAGGCAAGACCAGCTCTCTCCACGCGAGGCTCCCACTCCGGAGTACAATACGTCTCCAAGGAAAACGGGTACAAATTGCCGGCTTGGGGAAGACAAGCTTTCGCCAAGACGCGCTAAAAGGTCCCCACAGTCCGAGCGTCTGGTCGTGGGATTCCTAGACTCACTTCCAGCTGAACTACCCGCAAGCTACCTAGTGCTGCGTTGTTGTCGACCAGATAAATTTCACTCCCTCTCTCTTTCTCTCTATGCACACGAATATGCCGCAGAGATTGTCACATCAGCTATGAGTTCTGCAGACGATAACCGCGAATCGACCCATGCGGAAAGCGCACCCAAGAAAGCTGAAGAAGCGGGGATCAGTACCATCGTCCCCCCCTCCTATGGCAGAACTGGTATTTACCTTACCCCTTACTCCTTTCGCGCCCCAAACTAAGAATCTTAGGCGAGATATCTCTAAGTCCAATCGATACGGAGACTGGAAGGCCTCCTATATTTCAACACCTGTACGTTGGGATTCGAATTCTGATCGAGGCCGTTTTGTTGGTTGGTTCCAACTGACTGTTCGCACAGCTCTGCACCCACCTTTCACAGCCCAATCCGGCACCACAAACGACAAGCCTCACAACATCGAGAAGTCAAGGAAACTCTGAATGCGAAATCCGAATACAGGAATAACGAGGAAGATGGGCATGGCGAGCATCGAATAAACCAGTACATAATAAAGGATGAGATTGGACGAGGCTCGTTTGGAGCTGTCCATCTGGCAGTGGATCAATATGGAAAAGAATACGTGAGCAGGAATTTTCAAAGAGAATTGCTCATTGGGAATGGGCCGGTGCTAACGGAAGTACTTGATTTAGGCAGTCAAGGAGTTCTCCAAATCACGATTGCGAAAACGAGCACAGTCGAACATCCTGCGAAGGCCTCATCGAGCGAGAAGACCTGGCCAATTAGCAGCGGGAGTGGGTTTCAATGCACCATTACACCGGCATTCAGCATCTGATCTCCATGATGCAGAGGAGAATGGAAATCCTTTGTATTTGATCAAGGAGGAAATCGCGATCATGAAGAAATTGGATCATCCAAATCTTGTCTCGCTCATAGAAGTTCTCGACGACCCGGAAGAGGACTCGCTGTACATGGTTCTAGAGATGTGCAAAAAGGGGGTCATCATGAAGGTTGGTTTGGGCGAACAATCGGACCCTTACGACTTGGAAAGCTGTCGATGTTGGTTCCGAGATTTAATGCTTGGAATCGAATATCGTAAGTCCCTTCTTCCATATCTTGACTTCTTTGCTAACAACTCCAAGTTCATGCTCAAGGAATCATACATCGAGATATCAAACCAGATAATCTCCTCTTAACTGAGGATGACGTACTGAAGATAGTCGACTTTGGAGTATCTGAAATGTTCGAGAAAGCATCAGAGATGCGAACAGCAAAATCAGCTGGCTCGCCTGCTTTCTTGCCCCCAGAGCTGTGTGTTACGAGACATGGTGATGTTTCTGGCAAAGCTGCTGATATTTGGTCCATGGGAGTATCCCTTTACTGTCTTCGATTTGGGAAAATACCCTTCGAACGCACCGGGGTCTTAGAACTCTATGAGGCCATCAAGGCTGATGAATTGAACGTGGAACCAGAGAGCAATTCGGATTTCTGTGACCTTTTGAGGAGAATTCTGGAAAAAGATCCCAGAAAAAGAATTACAATGGAAGAAATGCGGGTAAGGGTTGAGTTTATTGTATCTTTTTCAGTCATGCTGATTTCTTTGCAGGAACATCCTTGGGTCACCAAAAATGGTGCTGATCCACTGCTCTCAGCAGCTGAAAATACAGCCGTTCTGGTAGAGCCACCGAGTGAAAGTGAAGTCAATCATGCTATCACCTCCAAGATGAGGAATCTCTTGACTATGGTTAGTCAAGCTCTGTTTCTTCTAGTTCTAAGCTAATTCAAATTAGATGAAAGCAGTCAAGAAATTCAAGGGTTTGGTAGATGGGCATACCAAGGGTCCCAATGTCCTTTCAAGCGCATTGAACAAAGGCTTGCGATCACTTGAAGCGGCTACCAGTCATTCAGCGGGCGTTGCAGAAAAGTCGGAACCGGTATTACAAAGGTCGAAGAGTGATGATCATGATGACAGAAATCCGATCGAAACTGTCCTAGCCACCGAAGGTGTGCATCACGACATCAAACAAATAGGTCCATTCAAAGCCCAAGGAAATTTCGACCCATTAGTTATCACAAGCGTTAACTCGGACTCTGTACGACCGGCACCAAAAGTGGACCGAGTCAGCTCTGATGAGGTCTCGGGGACATCTATTCTTGAGACACCCCGAGGCGATTCTCCGGGAGAAAAGGGACACGCTCACGACCCATTAGATGGCGAGCCTTTGTTTCTAGGAATTGGTGCTGGAGAGAATGATTCTTTGGAGCCACCAGCGGCCAATCTGATAGCCGAGTCGCCCACTGCGGCGGATTTTCCCATCTACGTTACGGCGTACGAAGAAGAGGTTCAGCGTATCCGCGAAGCCCAGGGCCAGGCTACGAAAGTATATTCCACGAGAAGAGTGGACGAGAAGAAGAAGTTCGGCGCAGGCGAGGGTATGGCGAAGGTCCCTCACCTTGCTATGGGTCTGGGCTTGCCACCGGGTGCTCTCAAGGACGTCTTTGATAAGGCCAAGGAGAAGGGAGATGAGAAGGGAGATGAGAAACCTAGCAATCAGTCGTTCTCGGATCTGGCATCAAGGATTGTGGAGAATAGTAAGGAGATGGGTAGGGATTTGCTGCAAAAGGCGGGGGACAAGAAGGATGAGATTATGGAGAAGAGGGCGGAGGGAAAGGATAAGTGAGTAGAGAGGAACTTGACCTGCATGATGGAGCTTGACGGATGGATGGAGATATACCACTTTTGATACTTTTTTTTGCTGATTCTTTTTTTTTTGGTTCATGTTACATACAGGGAGGAACTTGGGGGATTTTGGG